>CM055065.1:47143080-47300580 GCA_029204045.2 Tillandsia leiboldiana
AGAGAGAGAGGAGGAAATTTTTAAAACGAAGTGAGCGTCTGCGTACCGGTCCACAGAAGATAACACACATTCCTCTTACCTACAAAACGCTGGCGCCGAAATCATCCAAGATGTACGCAAAGAACCAAAACCCACCATAACTTGTAATGAGTCCATGGGCTTTTTACACAAAGCCCAACATCATTTTTTTTAAAAAAAAAAATTTAGAAAGGTTAATAATTTTTTTTTTCCTTTTCCAATATTTCTTGTAAGATCTATTGACGAATTGATCTCAGTAGGACAAACAAACCAGTAAAAAACTAAATAGATATGTTATGTAAGAAGCAGTAAAAAAAGTAAATCGGCAAAGACAGAGGAGATGGTCGAACTGCATCTCCACACAGTAGATCCTATTATAGACAAACCTTTGAGAGAGGAGGAGATGAAGATAACACAGAGGTAGGGGAAGATGGAGAGGATTAGCATAACAAACCAGGTTCATGATGAAGGTGGCTGATAGGTGCCTCGAGTACGGAGCCATAGTCACAGTGGACTAACCGGCCGCTCCGCTGAAGAACAGAGGTCCGAACATAGAGGTGGGGGGGGCGGAAGCAGGAGAGAAGGCTCTCGGACCTGACTTGACCAATCCGAAAAGACAATAGCATCTGCGTGGCGACTCCACTGGGGAGAAGAGTTTCAGTCTGTGGCTTATCTCAACCCGTAGTTGACCATAGAATCTTTTTTTCCCACACACTCGTGGACAAACATCCATGGCCTCCTTTACTCCATTTTCAGTCTCCGAGTTAATCACCCGGCAAAAACGGACTACGAAAAAAAGCATATAAGACCTGACTGGCACTGACTGTAAGGACCAGAAAGACCGAAACCTTCAACGGAGATTTAAAGAGAACATCAGATGATGAATACTCCCCGCATCGCAGAGGACCGGCGTACGGAGCCATAGACTGTCACACATCGCCGCCGGTTCTGGTGGAGGAAAGGGTGTCGAGCCGCAGGTGATTCTCAAGACGCTCCAAGTAGTCGATACTTAGCTTGTAAAACCATTTTGATTAAAAAACTCATTTAATGAATTTTAGTTATTTAGAAAAAATCAGTTAGAAAACAAGTTTTTTCCCAATACGAAGGGCTAATGCCTTCGCCAATCAGACAAGAACAAACTCCGGCGACCCTTCGATATTTGGAAGAAAATATTGGTTAACTAAAAATCATGTGTGTCCAAAAAGATTCTGGGTTCAAGGTTCTGCATCACTAGTATACCAAATGTCACTAACATATGAGACAAGTAAAACAGAGAATACGATTACCGGGAACCACCGTTTACCCAAACGGCTCCCGCCACAGATACAAGATAGATATACCTACCAGACTTCACCGGCCCCCAAGACGAGTGTAACATGCATCCCCCACTAAAAATAAATCCCGACCACTCATCCCACTACCGGGCGAGGAGGAAACACTATGTCAGGAATAGAATACGGAGTGGGATGTCTAGAGAAAATGACCTAGCCCATGTGAGGGTTTATATAGTCTGGTTAAACACGCAGCATATGGGGGGGAAAATGTTAGATGTATGCCCTAGAAGCCAACTTGGCCGACACATATATTCTTTCTAGGTTATAAATTTGTATTTGACATTTTACATTATGAATGTTATTGGGTTTTTATTTCCATTCGTGTTGTGTATGTGTCCATGAATTGTCCAAGGAATTAATAAGATGATGATACGTGTTCTCAAGAGTTGAGAATTTGAGACATGTATCATTAGTGATTAATTCCTAAATGCTCCCGATCGATGGATCATCACGGGGACAGTGATTGATCCGGTGAGATTGGTGCACAGTCGCTTCCCTTTTAGGGTAGACGAGTCTCGAGTCAACAGTGTGGGGACACTGGAGCGAATGTGCAGGTGGTTGTTGGAGAACAAGGGTACCGAGCGTGATCATCACGAGAAGTCACTTGGATGTCTACTCACTCGTTAGTGACTTACTCGATGTTGCAGTAGTGTGACTGGTCCTTTGACCTGCGGTGTCTCGGCTATTCACAATGGGGTTACTGTAGTTTGACTGTACATACACTTGGTCCCTAGCCATTTGGGTCCTTGCAGTGGGTGCATGTTGGCTACAGTAGGTTCGTTGTAGGAATAGGGTGTACACCTATATGGAATCTATCGCCCTTAGTAGAGAAGGGAGTTAGTCCTATGTGATTTATGAGACCGAGTTTAGAAGACCTTGGCCAAGGCGTAGTAAAAACGGAAAGGGTTTCCGACATTAGAAACTCGAGTCGAATAAATTTGACATATGACAGACGGTAGGGTTTGACGAGCAATTCCATGACCTTCGTCTAGTTGGGACTCGGATAGAAGGATTGTATCACACGTTAACTGCACCTAGAGGTTCAGTATTCATTCTACTGGAATGCCACTACATGCTGCTAGGCGTCACTGGTGGATTGTGGGACTCACGAGAATTATCTGGATGATGATCGATAATTCTTATTGGGCTGAGTTTGAATAGTTCTAATCCACTGAAAAGAGTTTCAGTGATATTGTTGATGGTAATCACAATATATCTCACTACCAGATAGAATAGAACCTATGGGGTCACACACATAAGAGGTTATGACTGATCGGATAGTTGGATCGCGATTTTTGAATCGCCTGAGGACTTAATTATCAATATATTGATAATTGGACTAATTCGTAATTGTTACAAATTAAGGATATTAAAGTGCAAATGTTGCAAGAGAGGGCTTACTAATAGTTAGTAAGTTGTGAGAGGACTTAAGTGCTAATGTTGCATTAATGATTTGATTTGATCAAATTAGGATTGAGTTCAAATCGAATTAAATTAGGATTTAATCGATTGAACCGATTAGGGATAAGATAAACTTAAATCTAATTTTAATGTTTATCTTAATAATTATAAAAAGGATTATATCCTCTTTATACGTATGAGTTTTTTTTTATTAAGAAAAAAAAAACCCTAGCGTCATCTTTCCTCGTCTTCCTCTTTTCTAAATATCCACATTAAAAGAAAGACGTTCTCTGCAAGGGAGCTAGCACCCCGGTGAGAATTTCGATCAAGTCGACAACCTCGTGTGGATACCCGTAGAGGCGGACGCGTGTGCGGCTTCAAGAGAACCAAATTCCACGATCATCAAATTGCGGTGTAGATCTCCCCGCGCAAAGGTGAAGATTAGATCTTCCTCTTCCTTTAATCTTAGATACATGAGGGATCCTGTTTTGCGTGGTTTTGAGATCAGATCTCAAGTTTTTCATATTTGCCTATTTGATTTCTTTTTCCGCTGCGTTTATTTTTGCGCAAAACTAACAGTGGTATCAGAGCCATCCTCATGTTATTTAAGATTAAAATTATAGTTTTGGATATTTTAAATCATTCTTTGTTGATTGAATGATTGTTAAATCGTTTTACCATATTCAAAGATTATTAAATTTTGATCAATTCGAAATTATTTGATCCGCAGAATTAAAATAAAATAAAATAAATAAAATAAAATTTATTTTTGTAAAATTTGATGAGATCAAATTTTGTTTTTAATATTTATATAATTTGATAAGATCAAATTTATTTTAAAATTTTATTATATTGATTAGATCAATTTATTTATTATAAAATTTGATGAGATCAAATTTGTTTTTAATATTTATATAATTTTGATAAGATCAAAATTTATTTTAAAATTTATTATATTGATTAGATCAATTTATTTTATCGTAAAAATTGATGAGATCAAATTTTATATATTTGTTTTCACATAAGATGTGAATTATTGATGAGATCAATAGATATTTTTGCGGATTAAAATATTGATCAAAATTGTATGAATTAACTGTTTAGTTAAATCAAACGATTGATAAGATCGTATCGTTATGGTGATTTGATCACCTATTTTTCTGGATAATTGGTAAACGGTTAATTAAAATATCCAAAATTAATTATTGTGATTGTGATGTATGAGATACATATGGGTGATGATCATGGATAGCAACCAATTTATTTTGTATGGACATGTGATGTATGATGTGTATGCGGAATCCTGTAATTTAAATTTGTTTAAATTAAGGACTCTGTGTTAGGGCTGTTTGGGTGCCTGCGAGCACGAGCCAATTTTATTTAGAGACCTGCGTGTCTCAATAGATTAAGAGATAAAAGTTATTTTATTCTTTAATTGGGTTGTATTATGTATGGTTGCACGTCATTGGTTGATTCGTGGGAAGCCGTTAGCACACAACAAGCCCAGATCGAGACGAGCACTTGATGGCGGTCGAATCAAGGGTTGATGGTGATCGAATCAAGTTGTAGCTCCGGATTGGATCAAGAAGTTGAAGACGATCAAACCAATGACGTGCGTGTGCTTGTATTTATGACCCTTGACCCTGATTCCGGCTCAGTGGCTCGAGCACGAATCTTCTTTTTAGATCCATGATCATCACCGGTTGCATTATATTGTTATATGCAGTTTATTTATTTGCATGAGATGTAAATAAATAAAATTAAATATGAGACCTAATACAAATCTCCTCATAAATATTAAGTCGAGCGGTCTTCCATCGTTGTAGAAGTGCGGGCGTCTTTTCTGGTGTTGATTGGCACGGCTGGTTACAGTGGTCAGTTGCATTGGAAAGGCGCAACCACTCTATTAGCATAAGATGCTGCGGAGTAAAGATGGGGTTGGGCCCAATATCTGTCAGGTGAGGGACCCAATGACGGCTTTGCTTACGCGTTTGAACGGTGGGTCTGACTTAACTAAAGAATGAGGCCAATATCTGTCAGGTGAGGCCTACAGGACTTAGAGACCGAATATCGCTGCAATTTGCTTAAGAAGCATTGGACAAGAGTTGTCCACTCATTGGTTTTCGTGTCACCAATATCTGTCAGGTGAGGTGGTGCGGTAAACTGGTGGGACCGTAGTACCCACTTGAAACCCTTATCGCGTTGGGTTTCCGTTTCTCTACCCGAGGAGTGTAAGAGACTCGAGGAAATAGTGGGAGGTTAACGTTTGTTTTTAAAAATATCCCTAAAACAAATTTTTGAAACAAATACAAATATCTAATTTGAATCTTTACTCTCTGCAAAACAAGATATACGCTTCCAATTTTTTTTCTCGTTTTTCGAAATTAACCACTTAACCGAAACTAATTATAAAGACTGGCTAAGAAACTTAAAATAGTTTTGAGTTTTGAGAAGCTCAGCTATGTTCTCAACCAGGACCTCCTTACGTTACGAAACTGTCCAACAGCTTATCAAAAGGCAGTCTGTTCATTATCATTGTTTGACAATGATCAAAGACCTCGAGGAGCTTGAGAAGCTCGGCATGATGAAAATGGATAAGGAATTGCAAGTTGATATGATTTTGCAATCTCTTCCAGATTCATATGGACAATTTATTGTAAACTACCATATGAATAAAATGGACTGCACCAATGCTGAGTTATTGAACATGTTGGTAACGACTGAGGGAACCTTGAAGAGTTCAAGGGGCTCGGTTTTAGCTGTGGAGCGGGCTTCCTCTTCCAAAAGAAAGTCTAATTGGAAGAAGAAACCCGCGAAAGAAACAAAAGACTGAAAACAAGCCACAAAGGTGAACTCCTAAGAAGAAGGCAGCTGACAAAGGAAAATGTTTCCAATGCAACTGTGATGGCCACTGTAGAGGAATTGCCCGTCTATCTATGAGAGCTAAAGAACAAGAGAAAGACACACCTTCGGAAGGTATGTAGACCTGCTCGTAATAGAACTAACCTTACGGTTACCTCTACCTCAGTGGATCATAGACTCTGTTCAAGTTCTCATTTATGTACTTCAATGGAGGGTCTAGAGAAATTAGAGGGCTGAGAGAAGGTGAATGTTACCCTATGGGTTGGCAACGGAGCAAGAGTTGCTGCTGTGGCTACTGGCACCCTATCCTCTGCGATTACCGTTAGGACATATTTTATTACTTAAAGACTGTTAGTATGTGCCTGCTGCTAGCAGGAATTGATTTCTGTTTCTTCTTTAGCACAGGACGATTATATTTTTAATTTTGATAAAGACTACTGCACAATTTATTTTAGAAATAAAATTGTTGGTCGTGGTTTTATGATAGACAGTCTTTACGCATTTACATATGGATGTATCTGTAAATATTTCCGAGCAAGGAAGTGAGTGCCGTTGGGTCTAGAGACCCTAGAGAAGAGATAAACACTAAGTATATGTGGGCACCTAAGGCTTGGTCATATTGGAGAGGAAAGGATTAACAGATTGGAGAAAGATGGCTTCTGGGCCCATTGACTTCTGAGTCTTATCCAGTCTGTGAATCCTGTCTTCAAGGAAAAATGACCAAATTACCTTTTGTAGGACAAGGAGAAAGGGCCACTGAGATACTTGCCTGGTACACACTGATGTGTGTGGCCCATTTGATGTGCAAGCCAGGGGTGGTTATCTCTACTTCATAACCTTTACCGATGATTATTCACGGTATGGATATGTCTATCTTATGAGACACAAATCTGAAGCTTTTGAAAAGTTCAAAGAATTCAGATGTGAAGTAGAGAAGCAAACTGGAAAACCCATCAAGGCTCTTCGATCAGATCGAGGGGGAGAATACCTTAGTGGGGAGTTTCTAAACTATCTCAAAGAAAACGGCATAGTCTCACAATGGACTCCTCCTGGAACACCTCAACTCAACGGAGTGTCAGAACGGAGAAATCGAACTTTATTAGATATGGTTCGATCCATGATGAGTTTCACTGATCTTCCTTTGTTTCTTTGGGGACATACTTGCTTACCGCAGCCTACCTACTGAATAGGATTCCCTCTAAATCCATTCTTACCACGCCTTATGAGATGTGGCATGATAAGAAACCAAGTCTTAGTCATATTAAGATTTGGGGATGTTCGGCCCATGTCAAGCGACTACAGGCGGACAAGTTAGAGGCTAGGTCAGAAAGGACTCATTTTATAGGGTATCCTAAAGAATCTTTAGGTTACTATTTTTACATCCCAAAGGATCACAATATAGTTGTGAGTCGACACGCTACTTTCTTGGAAAAACAGTTTATTCAAGAAGTAGTAAGTGGGAGAAAAATTGAGCTCGAAGAGAGAGTCTCTGAAGAGCAACGAGTCCCAAAACCTACGGAACCTATTCATGCTGAGCCAGTACATGTAGCACCTAATCCACCTCGAAGATCGAGTAGGATCTCCCTTCCTACTAAAAGATACTTAGGTATTCTTACAGAGGAAGTAGAGGAAATGTTCCTCATAGGAGATAAGGAACATGGAGATGATCCTAAAACCTACAACGAGGCGATGTGTGACATCGACTCCGAGAAGTGGTTGGAAGCCATGAAGTCAGAAATTGACTCAATGTATTCCAACCAAGTCTGGACCTTGGTAGATCCACCAATAGGTATAGTACCTATCGGGTGTAAGTGGATTTACAAAAGAAAGATAGGTTCTGATGGAAAGGTAGAGACCTATAAAGCAAGGCTGGTGGCGAAAGGCTATAGTCAACGCGAAGGCATTGACTATCAAGAGACCTTTTCGCCTGTGGCCATGCTTAAGTCCATTCGAACACTACTTGCCACTGCAGCATACCATGATTATGAGATCTGGCAGATGGATGTGAAAACTGCTTTCCTAAATGGATTTCTTGAGGAAGATATCTATATGGAGCAGCCTTTGGGTTTCACTTTCAGTGACGAAAGTCACAAAGTATGTAAGCTGCAAAGGTCCATATATGGGCTTAAGCAAGCATCTCGGACTTGGAATACTCGTTTTAATGACGTAATCAAATCGTTTGATTTCGTTAAGAATGAGGAGGAACCATGTGTTTATAAGAAAGTTAGTGGGAGTGCTATTACATTCCTCGTATTGTACGTGGACGACATTCTCCTAATTGGAAATGATATTCCAATGCTGACTTCGGTTAAGATATGATTATCTAAGAAATTCTCTATGAAAGACCTAGGGGAAGCATCCTATATTTTGGGGATTAAAGTCTATAGAGATAGACCTAAAAGGATGCTAGGCCTCTCACAGAAAATGTACATAGAGCAGGTGCTGAAGAAGTTCAGCATGGAAAACTCTAAGAGGGGACTTCTACCCCTTAGGCATGGAATTTATCTCTCCAAGAAAATGTGCCCCAATACATCTGAAGAGATTCAACGAATGAGCCAGATCCCTTATGCTTCAGCTATAGGGAGCCTCATGTATGCCATGCTATGTACACGACCTGATATTGCACTTGCTATGAGTATCACAAGCAGATATCAGTCCAATCTAGGTGAGGAGCACTGGACTGCTGTGAAAAACATACTCAAGTACTTAAGAAGGACTAAAGATATGTTTTTGGTCTTTGGAGGAGGAGAATTGAAAGTACAAGTATACACTGATTCAGACTTCATGTCTGATGTTGACGATAGAAAGTCTACGTCGGGATACGTGTTCTTGTGCAATGGTGGTTCGGTGTGTTGGAAGAGTTCCAAACAACCAATCATCGCTGACTCTACTATGGAAGCAGAGTATATCGCCGCATCTGAGGCTGCAAAGGAAGCCTTTTGGTTCAAGAAATTTGTTGCGGAACTAGGTGTGATGCCATCAGATGCCATTCCACTTTACTGCGACAACAATGGCGCCATAGCCCTAGCTAAGGAGCCAAGGTCTCATCAAAGGTCCAAGCATATAGAGCGACGGTTTCATATTATACGCGAATATCTCGAGAAGAAATTTATCGAGGTGCAGAGAGTAGACTCCACGGATAACGTGGCAGACCCACTGACTAAGCAGCTGAGCCAGCAGAAGACTGAAGCCCACCTTGAGAAGATGGGGCTTAGGTATATGGCTAATTGGCTTTAGTGCAAGTGGGAGATTGTTAGATGTATGCCCTAGAAGCCAACTTGGCCGACACATATATTCTTTCTAGGTTATAAATTTGTATTTGACATTTACATTATGAATGTTATTGGGTTTTTATTTCCATTCGTGTTGTGTATGTGTCCATGAATTGTCCAAGGAATTAATAAGATGATGATACGTGTTCTCAAGAGTTGAGAATTTGAGACATGTATCATTAGTGATTAATTCCTAAATGCTCCCGATCGATGGATCATCACGGGGACAGTGATTGATCCGGTGAGATTGGTGCACAGTCGCTTCCCTTTTAGGGTAGACGAGTCTCGAGTCAACAGTGTGGGGACACTGGAGCGAATGTGCAGGTGGTTGTTGGAGAACAAGGGTACCGAGCGTGATCATCACGAGAAGTCACTTGGATGTCTACTCACTCGTTAGTGACTTACTCGATGTTGCAGTAGTGTGACTGGTCCTTTGACCTGCGGTGTCTCGGCTATTCACAATGGGGTTACTGTAGTTTGACTGTACATACACTTGGTCCCTAGCCATTTGGGTCCTTGCAGTGGGTGCATGTTGGCTACAGTAGGTTCGTTGTAGGAATAGGGTGTACACCTATATGGAATCTATCGCCCTTAGTAGAGAAGGGAGTTAGTCCTATGTGATTTATGAGACCGAGTTTAGAAGACCTTGGCCAAGGCGTAGTAAATAACGGAAAGGGTTTCCGACATTAGAAACTCGAGTCGAATAAATTTGACATATGACAGACGGTAGGGTTTGACGAGCAATTCCATGACCTTCGTCTAGTTGGGACTCCGGATAGAAGGATTGTATCACACGTTAACTGCACCTAGAGGTTCAGTATTCCATTCTACTGGAATGCCACTACATGCTGCTAGGCGTCACTGGTGGATTGTGGGACTCACGAGAATTATCTGGATGATGATCGATAATTCTTATTGGGCTGAGTTTGAATAGTTCTAATCCACTGAAAAGAGTTTCAGTGATATTGTTAATGGTAATCACAATATATCTCACTACCAGATAGAATAGAATCTATGGGGTCACACACATAAGAGGTTATGACTGATCGGATAGTTGGATCGCGATTTTTGAATCGCCTGAAGACTTAATTATCAATATATTGATAATTGGACTAATTCGTAATTGTTACAAATTAAGGATATTAAAGTGCAAATGTTGCAAGAGAGGGCTTACTAATAGTTAGTAAGTTGTGAGAGGACTTAAGTGCTAATGTTGCATTAATGATTTGATTTGATCAAATTAGGATTGAGTTCAAATCGAATTAAATTAGGATTTAATCGATTGAACCGATTAGGGATAAGATAAACTTAAATCTAATTTTAATGTTTATCTTAATAATTATAAAAAGGATTATATCCTCTTTATACGTATGAGTTTTTTTTATTAAGAAAAAAAAAACCCTAGCCGTCATCTTTCCTCGTCTTCCTCTTTTCTAAATATCCACATTAAAGAAAGACGTTCTCTGCAAGGGAGCTAGCACCCCGGTGAGAATTTCGATCAAGTCGACAACCTCGTGTGGATACCCGTAGAGGCCGGACGCGTGTGCGGCTTCAAGAGAACCAAATTCCACGATCATCAAATTGCGGTGTAGATCTCCCCGCGCAAAGGTGAAGATTAGATCTTCCTCTTCCTTTTAATCTTAGATACATGAGGGATCCTGTTTTGCGTGGTTTTTGAGATCAGATCTCAAGTTTTTCATATTTGCCTATTTGATTTCTTTTTCCGCTGCGTTTATTTTTGCG
This sequence comes from Tillandsia leiboldiana, assembly GCA_029204045.2. NCBI lineage: Eukaryota > Viridiplantae > Streptophyta > Magnoliopsida > Poales > Bromeliaceae > Tillandsia > Tillandsia leiboldiana. Next base: position 47,153,711 of record CM055065.1, read on the forward strand.
CAAAACCTAACAATGACAGGGTGCTAGGTCAAGTTCCAACACTAACATTTAATCAACACAGATAGGAGGTAATAATCAACATGATCAGAATCACCACACTAGAAAACCCTATCTGATACAACATGCTTTCTAACACTGCTCACATAATGCATGCACACTAACAAATATAGAGTTAGAGAACCGTCCGCCAGTTTTGGAGACTAAGCAGCCCACCTGAAGCGCGTGTCAATCCAAGATCCAAATAGGCTGAAACTGAACGGGAACAATCCTCGGATTCCCACGATTCCAACGGGCCCAAAACACCCAAAAACTCCTCCTGGGTACAAGGATATGGTCCAAACATTGCAATAAGCAAAAATTCCCACAAACACATGCTGCTGTAAAAATAGTCCAGAAAATGCTTAAATACCACCTGCGAGATAATTTCCAAAAAATCCAATAAAAATATGAAGGCGATCCTCGCGAAGAGTAGATGTCAATCGAGTCCTCACAGGCTGAAATCCGATACCCGAGCATGGAGATAAAAATCCGACAAGCCTCCCCTGTCCAAAAAAACCACCAGCAGGAAAGGGGTTCAAAGATGTTCCAGAAACCCCAATAAAAACCCAAAACTGAGAGGAGCGGAAAACACAAAAAACGGAGATCTACCTCTCGTGAAACCGATGCCGTGAAAATCGTCCAAAAATTTCCTTTGGGGTAGCTCTGTGGGCCTCGTGGACCGAAACGCGACGAAAATTGGCCGCCGAAGAAAAAACGTCGCACTGCGCCAAAATGCCGAAGTCGTCGATGCCGTGCCCTCCAAAAATTCTGAAACTCCTTCGCAAGATGCAGCACGAGATGAAGAACAAAGTTGCTTGAGGGCTCTATCGCAGAGGAGCTCGAGAAAAAGAGTAAAAGGCCCAAGGAAGGAGAGTATTTATAGGCCCACACCAAAAGAAACCCGAAATCCCACTTTATTGGGCTTTCGGGCCCAAAATCCGGGCGCTCGGGTGTTTCGGGCGGCTACAGTGCCTGAACCCGCCCCCCCCCCCCCCCCCCCCCCCGACCCGGCCCGCGACCAACACCCGGTTCGACGAGAGGCCGACACGTGTCCCTTCCGCGCCCCGCGCGCCCGGCGCACGAGCGCCCGCCAATCGCGGCTCGCTGCGTGGCCGCGCGGTCCATAGCGGGAACCGTGGGCCGCGGTTCACGGCGGGCCAGCCGGGTCGCTGCGCCCGCCAATGGGCGGGCGACACGTGGCCCGGCGGGGTCCACCGTGTGCCGCGCCCGGCGCGAGGCGCGCGCTGTCGCGCGTGCGTTGACCTGCCAATCAGCGCGCGACACGTGGCACACCTTCCGTTGTCTTGTCCCGGTGCACGCCGAGTCCCATGGACCGGCCTGCCCGCCGCCGCGCAAGCGCCTTCCCGTGCCCGTGCCCGCGCCGCCACGCTCCAACGCCTGCTTGTCGCCGCCGGTGCTGCCCTGGCCTGCCGGAACAGTAATTCATGCCTCAAAATTCATGTTTTGGCATCCGGGCTCCGAAAAATACAAGTAAATAGTCCACTATCATCGTTTTCGCGCGCTGAGTCCAAATTCGATGTCTGTTTAGTCAAATTCCACTTCTAAAATTTGTCGAAGGTATCCGGACAGGTAATCTTAATCCAAAATTCACACTGGGTCCAATTCTGAGGTCCGATTTGCGCGCAACCATCTCCAACACATATCATAGGCCTCCAGAAGCCACAATTCACTCAGTAAGACCTTCGCGGAGATCCGGGTCATCACACCAAGATTGTAATCTCTTTACGACATATATTTTGGATCAAATAGAGAGTTATAATCTGGTTAGTCTTACCCTTCCTTGAAAAGTTTAGTGACTTTGAGATATCAAAGTCGCTACAGGTTGAGGAGAGATCTCGTATTTGTTAACAATATCAGTAACCTCAACCTATTGCGACTTTGATATCTCAAAGTCACTAAACTTTTCAATGAAGGGTAAGACTAACCAGATTATAACTCTCTGTTTGATCCAAAATATATGCCATAAAGAGATTACAATCTTGGACTACAGTTGTGTTAACTATGTCATACAAATTTCCTAACATACCATGAGACAGAAAAAATTTTCACGACTAAATTGACTGCATTAGCTGGCTCACAGGAACATTGCATATTATGAGCTTAACATTCTTCGGGGCAGGAGAGATTAATTTACCTCATTATCAGCAAAATCCTTTTATCCAATCATTCACACATAGATGCATTAAATTCCTAAAGTGGAACAATTTGGATCAATGGTGTAGACAACAAACTAAGCTAGTAACGCCACCCGCATCAACAAATTTTCAACATATACTGAATATTTATACTTCGGAGTATGATTTCATCATCATTCCTCACATCACAGCCACAACTGATGTTTAATGCAATGCTCCGAGTTCGCCCTCTTTTTTTTTTTTTTTTTTTTTTTTTTTTTTTTTTTTTTTTTTTTTTTTGAGGTTCCTTACACTAAGCGCTCCATCTTCAAACCAAAAAAATTAATTTTGAATAAATGGCAGGCCACCTGATGGAAATCACATAATTCATTTATTGCTCACTAAATAAAATTTTAAAAATAAAAGCTAAAAACAACAACAACTACTACATCAAATTGTGGTTGCTTTAGATAGTTCATTGCCACATTCAGAGCCGTTCTAAAATTCCTAGGAGTCATTTGTGAAAACTCCTAGAGAAATGAAAGAAACCAAGAGAATAATTGGTATACGGCAAAAACATTGATGAAATTAGACAACAATATTAATAAATCTCATTCAATTATATACAGCAAGGATCAACTCCAATTAAACCTTCAAATAATCGATGCAAAACAGAATTAACTCTAAATAATTAAAAAAATACAGAATATTGTGATTTGGGAACTCACGCTATATAATCACGCAGAATTGGAGAAACCTTAGCTCAGAGAATCAGATTTAGGTAGATCGTTCGATTCGGCAGCAAATAGCCCTTAAATCACCAAATTTTTGTGTAGATCGCTCGAAGAAGACTAACTTTTTGATTGATCGTGGTGAGAAATCGTTCAGAGAAGCCGATTCCCCAAATCGCCCGGTGAAATATGTCGAAATCGCAATATCTCTAAATCGTCTGGAAAAGATTGAGTGGTGGAGATCTCCAATTTGAAAAAGAGAGAGAGAGAGAGAGAGGGGGGGGGGGGGGGGGGGGGGGGGGGGCGACGAGGAGTAAGAGGTACCTCTACATCCTCGCACACGCGTGTATTGGAGGTAGTGCAAATTAAAAAGAGAGGGAGAGGAGAAGAAGTTGGTGGTGAGAGGTAGTATAGATTAAAAATACGGCACAATGTAAAATTATTTATGATTGCCCAGATGGAGTAAATTAACAAAATAGGCTCAATGTTGTTTATAAATTAAAAATTATTACCATATATATGGGTGTCAACGAGCCGAACACGAGTGAGCTTGAGTCGGTTCGTGTTCAGCTTGTTTAATAAACGAGCCGAACACGACACGAGCTGGCTCGTTTAAATATCGAGTTGAAAAATTCGGCTCGTATTCGGCTCGTTTATTAACGAGCCGAACACGAGCTGGCTCGTGAACAACAAGTTTGATTTTCATTCTTACTATTAGATATAAAGTTGAAAAAACATTAAAAAATTAAAATTTTCAAAAAATCGATGACCTGAAATCTATATAGTAATATATATATATATATATATATATATATATATATATATATATATATATATATATATATATATATATTCGAGCCGTTATCGAGAGCTCGTGTTCGGCTCGTTTATTAAACGAACTGAAAAATTCGGCTCGTGTTCGACTCGTTTACTAAACGAGCGATTCGATTTCGAACTTATTTCGAGCCGAACATGAGCTAGCTCGCGAACAGCGAGCTGGATTGTCACCTCTAACCATATATACCAGTGGTTTGTTAAGTGTTGTAATAAAAATAAAAAATGCTGATGTAATATAGTTTTACCAGCAGTTTGCCTAATTGCTGACTAAAAAACTGATGGACTAAATTCTATTCGTTGCAGTGAGATCATTTTTTTTTAAATCTACAAATTAGGATCGAATTTTTTAGAAAATAACCAATGTACATCTGTTCTCTCTTTTTCTACTCTTGTGAACTCTTGCAAAGTATGACTGACAACCATATTTGGCAATACTTCTTTTTTTTTTTTTGAAAGTTGTATTCTCATCTGATAAAAAATAAAAAAGTGAAAAAATATAAGTAAAAATAAAATAATACAATGGTCTCTCAAATAGTACAATATAGTTATAAATAGTACAATATCAATATAAGTTTGTACAAAAAGTACACCACAAATAGTATATACTTTTCATGTTTGAAATTTTGAACATTTAAAAATTTTGTTAAAAAAATCAAAATGTTGCACTTTTGACAAAGTGTTGCACAATTTTAGAAATTAAAATGTCAATAAAATCTAGTAATAAATAAATATTATCTTAATTTTTTTAAAAATATAACTGATAAATCATAATTGAAAGTAATTTTTTTTTTTGAAAGACGAGAATCCTCACCTAACACAAAAATAAAAAATAAATATAATTAATAAAGAATAGTGCAACACATTTTAAACTTGTGCATCATATTCTCAAATCTTATAATATTTTTATTTTTTCTAATAAAAATTTTAAATTCTCATTAAAAAGTGCAACATTTTTTTAACTTTTAGAATTTTTATTGGCTTGGTGGTTGATACCCGTGACCCGAGTTCGAAACCTAGTTGCTTCACATTTCCAGCTAAGTTTATTTCAAAAATAAACGAAGCGGGTAGCATGCTACCTTTCTCTCAAAAAAAAAAAAAAAATATTATAAAAAATCATAATTTTAAAGAGTACATGTTGCACAATTTTAAAATGATATTGCATCATTTTAAAATTTAAAATCTCAATAGAATTTAGAATTAAATAGATGTTATTTTTTATGAAAAGTGTAACTGATAGATTATAATTGCATGTATTTTTTCTCAAGAAGCAATAATCCTCACCTAACACATAAATACAAAATAAATATAATAAATAAAAAAAATAGTGCAATACGGTCTAAATTTTACAATATATTCTGAAATCTTATACAACATTTTTATTTTCTATACTAGTAAAAGTTTTGTATAAATTATGGTATCTATTAGTTAATTTTTTATTTATGTTATTTTTTAATTTGCTGAATAGCAAAGAGCGTAAAAAGAGAATAAGAGACCAACCATTAAAAGAAAAAAAAAAAGCTGACGTGGCATGCTCTTTCGCAGGTAATGTGAGGACATTTTATATCGAGTAATACGGGATGTATGATTTATATTTTTTTTATTTTACGATTGAGATTTAATTATTAGTTATTTTGATATCTATATATATATATATATATATATATATATATATATATATATATATATATATATATATATATATATATTGTACATTACAAAAATAATTTTCTTTTTTATATTACTGACACATAAAAATATAAAATTAATAAATTTTGTATGTAAAACGGTTAGAGGGTGTTTGGTAACTTGTACGTTAAAAAATAAATTTTCGATAGAAAACTTTTTTACGTTTATCTAGTTCAGTAAACATAAATAAATAAAAAATATTTTATAAAACTTGAGTTTTTTTTTCTGCGTAAATTGATGAAAAATAAAACTGTAAAAATAATTTTTTTTTTTAAATTACATTTAAAGAAACATAAAAAAAAAAAATTAACTAAAGAATAATTTTCGTCGTATTTTACGGTCAAAAACTGAACAAAAAAACTCGTGGAAAATAGAAAAAAAAAAATACGGCATACGTGCGGAAACGACAAATTAACCAACCCTTTGAAAATTGCGCACCAGCGCCGCAAAAGTTGAGGCGTTGATCACCTCCTTATTAATTCACATATAATTAAGGAAAAAATAAATACTTAATTATAAGAAAAAAAAATTATAGCCAAATAAAATAGTAAAAAATAATTTTAGAAAATTATAAGATGATATTCTGTTTAATAATAAATTTTTATAGTAATATAAAAATAAAAACACTTGAATTCTGATACGTGAATGCCTTTTATGGCTCGATTTAGGTTTGGGAATTTGAAAATGTGTTTTAAAAAATTAAATTAGCTTAATAAAAGTGTATAAACAAATAATCTTAATGGTGATCAGATCTAAGACAAAACTAAAATATATACAAATTGATATTGTTTAAATTTTGAGTAAACTTAATGAGCAATGCTCTGCTCATACAACCGACTCTTACATATCTAAATGATTCAAGCGCTATTGTTTTCTAAATAGTGGACATGATCAAAGAGGCACTATGCTAGCTATCAATATATATAGAGTACAGCTATTATGCTATTGATAGGACCAAGTATTTGGTGTTACCAAATATTTTACCGTTAAATTATTTTTTTGATCATTTTCACTCTTTACATCATGCTATTTTTCTAATCACCCACTATATTTTAGGAAACCACTATATATCATCCTAGCCAAATATCTTTTCATTCAAGAATCGAAACCTATATATATATATATATATATATATATATATATATAAAGAGAGAGAGAGAGAGAGTTAGGCTGGAATATTATTAATAGTATCAAGTCATTGGTGCTATTAAGTTTTTAACCATTGAATTAAAAGATGTGTGGTTGAGATGATAGTAGGCCCTTTAGGTTTAATAGGTGGTTACACTACTACAATCATGACATTTGGTGGCGACAAAAGTCGCCACCATAAGCCAAAAAGTTGCAACCAAATAATTTTGGCGGCGACTAAATGTCGCCACCTCAAAGCATGTCGCTGAAAGTAAAATCTAATGGATGAAAATGATCAAAGGAGTTGATCTAAGGGTAGAAAACTTGATAGCACCAAATATTTGGTACTATCGATAGTATAGTAGCCGAACTATATATATATATATATATATATATATATATATATATATATATATATATATATATATATATATATATATATATATATATATATATATATATATACAGAGAGAGAGAGAGAGAGAGAGTGTGTGTGACACCCCCGGAATTTGGATTAGTCCTCTATATAAATAATATAATAGGACTAAATCTTTAACCCGGCTATAGCATTTTGGATGGTAGCAAGATCCAAGAGGAACATGAGAGTTAAGCGTGCTAGAGCTAGAGTAGTTCTAGGATGGGTGACCCCCTGGGAAGTGGGGCGTCACAGTTGGTATCAGAGACATTCACCAGCCGGAAATGTGAGATGAGTCTCGGCTGAGCCAGGGTTATATAGCGGGTAGAGCGAGGCTCCCCGGCTAATGACCGTTGTGAGTGGAGTGCAGCTCCTCACAAGGTCGGCTAAGGCTAGCGAGACGAGTCTCACATCGCCTGGTGCTTGTGAGTGTGCTTGAGCCTGACGTGGACGTCAGGGCTTAAAGGGGGGAAGAATGTGACACCCCCGGAATTTGGATTAGTCTTCTATATAAATGATATAATAGGACTAAATCTCTAACCCGGCTATAGCATTTTGGATGGTAGCAAGATCCAAGAGGAACATGAGAGTTAAGCGTGCTAGAGCTAGAGTAGTTCTAGGATGGGTGACCCCCTGGGAAATGGGGCGTCACAGAGAGAGAGAGTAGAGCTTATATGCTTTATGCTTATATCAGCCCAATAACTTTATGTTTTTAAAAGTATAGGAGCTCAATTTTATATATATATATATATATATAGAGAGAGAGAGAGAGAGAGAGTTCGGTTACAATGCTTTTGATAGCACAAAGCATTTGGTGCTACCAAATCTTCTATCATTAGATTTGTCTCTTTGATAATTTTTATTCTTTAGATCATGTTATTTTTTCAACCACCACTAAATCCTAGCTAGAAGACCACTACATCCTAACCGCATATCCCTTCATCCAACGATCGAAAATCTAATAGAACTAAGTGCTATTAGTATAGTGACACACACACACACACACACACACACAGGGGGGGGGGGGGGGTTACTATACTATTAATAACATCAAGTTATTAATGCTATTAGATTTTTAGATTTTGTATGAAAAAATGTACGATTAGAATGATAGCAATTTTTTTTATAATTCAGTATGCGTTTAATGAAATAATATGATTAAAGGAGAGTAAATGATCAAATGGGAAGGATTAACGACGAAAAACTTGATAGCTTCAAATACTTAGTGTTATTGATAACGCATAGTAATCGAACTATATATATATATATATATAGAGAGAGAGAGAGAGGGAGAGAGAGAGAGAGAGCGAGCGAGAGAGAGAGAGAGAGAGAGTAGAGTTTATATACTTTTAAAAGCACAAGCCATTTATGCTTGTAAATTTTTTATCATTGGATTTGTATTGGAATTTGTGCTTTTTACTTTATCTTTCTATTTTTTTAGTTGACTTTACAAAAGCACAAATTCTAATACAAATCCAATAGTAAAAAATTCACAAGCATAAATGGGCTTGTACTTTTAAAAGCATATAAGCTCTACTCTCTCTCTCTCTCTCTCTCTCTCTCTCTTTCTCTCTCTCTCTATATATATATATATATATATATATATATATATATATATATATATATATATATATATATATATATATATATATATATATATATATATATAGCGCAGGTTTACTATACTCTTATGAGTATAAACCCCTTTATACTAATAACTTTTTCGCCCTTGGATGAAGGGATGTGCGGTTAGATTGATAGTGGTTCCTCTAGGGTTTAGTGGGTTGTTGATGAAATAGTATAAATACTAGGGGACCACTATAATCCTAACCGTACATTCTTTAATCTAAGGGTTGAAAACTTATTGTCACGCCCCGAGTTCAAAAACCAGTGTATAAATTTTTTTTTTTTTTTTTTTTTTTTAAATCAGAGTTGCAAAAACAGCCAGGGCAATGACAGACCGCCACATATATAGAAGAGTCCCAATCCCCTTTGGAATTGAGCCTTTTCTATATATGCACGGCTAGCTTGGCAACAACAACAGAGTACTAACTACGTACAACTACAAGCAAAAGTTACAATTAACTTTACAATTATTTACATCTGAATTACAACTCTTTCCTTTAACATCAAATAATACATGAACTTTCGGCTGTCCAGGGTCAACATCTAACACGGAATCTCACCAACACGTCCCGACATCCCAGCACCCGCTCGGCCTGAAAAACAGTCACCCGAGGGTGTGAGATACACCGGAGTGTATCCCAGTGGGCACGACGAGCCGAGAAATAGCAGATCGTACCTACTGGTATACAATACTAGAGGATAGTAATAATCAGGGGTTAGAATAATCAGATAGGCAATCATGAAGATCAACAGATATATAATCCCAGTTAGGTTGTGCAGAAATATAATCATGGAACTGTATTTAATTCGAGGATAGCAAAATCATGAGTTATGATAAAAGCAGGCTGAACAGGCAACATATGCAATAGACCATGGGTTAGGGTAAAGCAGATATATAACTGGTGCTGTAAAGAAGGCAAAACTCATAATCTGGGTACAAGCATAGGAGATAATTCTAGCAGAATTTAAACCAGGACAAACATGTATCAGGATAATCAAGGCATCAAGGAGTTAGGACAATCAGCAAGATAACAATGAGATTATAATCAAAGGCATCACATAGAATCATATAAAGGTAGATAACTAGAAGCCAGATCAAAGAATCAAAGAATCAACACATGCATCAATAGATGAAAACGCAAAGACCCAATCACAAGCTACCATTTTGGTCTTCGCAAAGACCTCAGGCGAGGCTGCCCTCTTGGCACCACCTGGTTGACATTCCCCAAACTAGGGTCACGGGTTGCCTCAGCTAACCACTTTACCGGTAAAGTACACCGCTACGGGGGATCAGTCCGCTAGTGTACGTGAAGAACAACGGTGCGGGCGAATCATGTGCAAATGCTCAAACTGGCGGTCCACTGACCGGGTAATCGGCAACAAGCCGGGAAATCCCCACTGGGATGCAATAACCAAATCAACTGAATCTCAACTCATATGCAAGACCAAGGCAAATCTCAACTCAGCATAAGCTCAACCGAAAAACACAACTCAATCATGCAGACCAACCAAATAATACAAAACTTAAACACATATTTTTAAGAAAACTATTTTGAAAAGTCCACACCCCGAAGAGCATTGCCCTCGTCCTATCAAACAAGAACAGACTCAGGCGACACTACGAAGCTTGGGTTTCCAAACCTCGCAGAGCAATTGCCTTTGTCCTATCAAACAAGAACAGACTCCGGCGACCCTACGAAGCTCGGTAAAAACATCAGTTAAACAAATCTATGTGCTCAGCAGTGTATCATTTGTTCGACAGGACAAACAGGCTTACTCATCAACCATGGAAATGTTCCAAGATAAGATATAAATACCAGAGGCACTAAGAATAATCATGTAAGGCATAATAGAACTGATAACAGGCGTAGCTCAACTATCAGATGACCAAACAGGCATGGCAATATGTAGAGCAATAATATAACCACTGGAACCAACTAATCAACAGATATGGTAAAGATCACTAAAGAAGATCATAATCAGGCATAAAGCAGGTATGACGTAGCAAATAACTGAATCAAAGGAAGGTAGGCTCAAGCATTGGTAGATCAATATAATAATCAAGCATAGGAGTGCAACTACGAAATGGCCAATCAGTCAAAGCAACTAACAGTAATATATATTGTAACCAAAGGCAGACAGGCTCAAGATAAACTAGGTTACCAAAAACAGGAGTCCAACCAATACCGTACACCGAGGGCCGAAAAGATCTCGGACCGAAGTTAAACCCACCTGATAAATCGCAGGCGACTATTTGTATCAACAGCTCACTTGAAAACCAGATGTAGATCGAACAGACCTGAATTAAACATATTTTTCAGGAATTAACTTAACTTTTAATCTAACAGTTTCAAATCAACTTAAAACCTCTTTTTAGCACTGTTTTCGCTCGTTCTTTTTACTGGAAATTCATTTAAACGAACCGTCACTTCCAGCAGGTGACATTTATCTTGCTGAACACCGTGCTCACCAATTTGCTGCAGCACGGAACCCGAGGAAAACTTCGGGTCATAAAACTCTCCTCTAACATAGCCCTTTTTGCATTTTTGTTTCTCCGAGACTTCCAACTCTGTTTTTAACGCGAGCATCGCGTTCAGTGACCCCAAAATACCCAGGAGTACACTTTTACAATTTTCCAAACAGACCCTAATACTGTTATTAAGAATTTATTGTATTAAGGCTTGGTTTAATCACAACTTTGGATCTACACCTTTTCAGATGAAACCCCAAGAATCAAAAAGACTCTGGGTAATGTCAGGATCACAGGGCTTGCGCTACTTGCAGCCCAACCCTGCTGGATCAAGTAGATCCAAAACCTCGCACTCTTACAAGTTCACAATGCTCTAAACACTTGTCCACACAGAACCAACTTGGTCTGAAGTGAGCATCAAGCTCAGGGAACATACTGGAGCATTTTTCATATTCAGCTCGAAGCCTGAATCCACTGTTTTCTTCATTGTGGCATTTCCACAAGCACTTGGTGTGCACATTCCTTAAGCAACCACACAACACCAACCCAAGGTTGGTTCTTTGCACACACAGCACCAGAGGCCCTCAAACTTAATAGGAAGCTTCTACAGAGTTAGAGCAAGGTTTCCAGCAACTTGGACTCGACCTTGCACCCTCGGATGACCACAAGCTCGGGGAAGAAGATGACTCCCCATGCATTGAAATTCGTGATGAGCAACCTGAGGCATCTGGGACCCAACTAAAGGCACCAACAGGTGCTAATTACCTCCCTGATGCTTCCCATACCCTTGCTTGGTCGACGGGGTGAGGCGGCGCTGGCGGGGCACAAAGCTCCATTCCGAGCTTCAAGCCTCTAATGGCGGATTTCAACAGAGGCAATTAGAAGCCTTCTAACTTGGAGGGGATTGTTCCTCTGATCCACAGGAAGCTTCCCGACCACCCCACCCCGGCCGGAGATGGCCGGAGTGCCGGCGGCCGAGATTTGGATCATTCTCGGTTCATTAATGGTCGCCACCATCCGAGGCTGCATGGACCACATGCAAATGCATGGATGCACTCCTTGCACTCCCAGAAACCTTTCTGGAAAAGTGCCCGGCGGCGAGGAGGCGCGCCGGCGCCGGAGCAACAAGCTCGGCCAACCTTGCAAAAAACTTGAAACCTAGGGCATTAAACTGCCACTCAACAGGTCAACCATACTCCACCAAATTTGGTGGAGTTGGTCCCCTCCACCTACAGTCCAAGCACCCCGATTTTGAGCCCGTTTGGTCCACTGGTTGCCGAGTTCTCCAGAGGCGGAGCTAGGTTAGGTTTCCGGCGAGACCTTGCTCCCGCCGGCCAACCAAACTGCATGGGGGCCCGGGCTCGTGCAGGGAGCATCCTTAGGGCCTAGGAATTCTACTGCATATGGTCTAGGGTGCTAACAACTAACGGTTAGGGACTCTTACCTTGGCCGAGCTCGGGGAAGAAGGGATGAAGCCGGAATCTGGGTTCTTTCTCCACGCGCAACCTCAGCAACCTCCAGAACTACTCCACGGATCCAGAGGAAGCCAAAGAGCACTTCAAAACCCAACTTGATGGAAGTTGGTTCCAACTTCTTCTTTCTCTCCCTTACTTGGTTTACTCTAATGGTGATGGTGTTCCTTTGGTCATCAGCACCTCGGGCTGGTTCAGGAAGTAGCAGAGGCTCCCCAGATTGCGAGAAGATCCTCCAGAAAGTTCAGAAGCAAGTTGCTCCAATCCTTCACCCTCCTCTCTCTCTCTCTCGGCTTAAACTCTAATGGTGTTTGGTCCTTAGTGTTCCCAGCATCCGAAGCCAGGTCTGGGAGATACAAAGGATCAAGAAACGCCTAGGATTCCCCAACCAACTCCTCGTGTACATACCAAAGAAGACCAAAAGCCATCTTTGGATTTAATGCAAATTTTCTTTTAGATTCTCTTCTCAAACCGGGTTCACACTTAATCTAGGTTATCCGAGCTCTTCTCAACCTCATTCGTGGGCCACTTAGGTCTACAGAAGCCCAGTGAACAAGGTCCCAAAGCCTTGGCCCAAGCATATTTAAGTTATTCGAAGAAAAAGCGATAATTTGGCCCTTTTCACGCATTTCGAGAAAATCTGCTCGACGAAATGTGAAATGGACTTCGCCACGACGTCCGGCTCGTCGAGAGCTTCAAGATAGGCTGTTCATTTGCTCAATTTGGTGCACAAATGAATTCTCGGGCCATTTAGCTCAATGTGTCATAATCCGACGCACGCACTTCGATGCACCCGGATTGCCAAACGCGAAATCCGTCAGTGCCATTGCGCTCAGAACGTCGAAATTAGCTAGGATCCATTACTCATACTCCTATGTTAAAATCCCAGATAGTAGTTTGGCCGTTAGTGCTTGCGAGGGATTAAAAATCGAGGGTTACTATTCACTTTAAGTCGCGGGGTCCGCTTTTTGATTTCTGATTTCTGGAAGATCCGACCGTCGGATCGAAAACATATGAATATGAAACTTCTATGTTTCGACGAGACGATCGCAATGGTGATCTCGGATTTTCCAGATCAGACCCCGATCAAAAGTCGACATTTTAGGGCCACTGTTGCACTACTATCTACCAATTTTTGCTATTTAAATAATTCTGGAATTTATTTAAATCTGAATTCTGGATTTTAAAATCATGGTTACTACACTTATGGGTACGAAGAGGTTTTACTCATAAGAGTATAGTACGTAGCCGGACTCTATATATATATATATATATAGAGCTAGGCTAGAATACTATTAATAGTACCAAGTCATTTGTGCTATTAAGTTTTTAACCTTTGGATTAAAAAATGTGTGGTTGAGATGATAGTAGGCCCCTTTGATTTAATAGGTGGTTGGGAAATAGTAAAATCTAACGGATGAAAATGATCAAAAGGGTTGATCTAAGGGTAGAAAACTTGATAGCACTAATAACTTGGTACTATTAATAGTATAGTAGCTGGACTCTCTCTCTCTCTCTCTCTCTCTCTCTCTCTCTCTCTATATATATATATATATATATATATATATATATATATATATATATATATATATATATATATATATATATATATATATATGGGATAATTGCCTGTGTACCCCTGAAATATGAAGAAATATCTGATTTACCCCTCTTATTTTTTTCTTTTCAATATACCCTTCATACGTTCCACCGTTATTAAAAATACCCCTACCGTTTCCTTTTGTTAAGTTAACTAGGGTTAAACTAGAGTTAAATAATAATCGGAGTTGAAAACTATCAGATATACCTATTTTGCCCGGGTTTAGGGTTTAGGGTTTAGGGTTTAGGATTTTTTAGGGTTTTAGGGTTTAGGGTTTAGGGTTTTAGGGTTTAGAGTTTTTTAGGGTTTAGGGTTTTTGGGTTTAGGGTTTAGGGTTTAGGGTTTAGGATTTTTTAGGGTTTTAGGGTTTAGGGTTTAGGGTTTTAGGGTTTAGGGTATATTTGAAAGGGCAAAATAGTAATTATACACAGATAACGGTAGTTCCAAACGGTACACTAACAGAGTTTAACTTCAGGGTTTTTTTGGAAAGAAGTTGGAACGTAAGAAGGATAGTTTTAATATTAGCCTTCTAAGAGGGGTAAATCTGAAAACAGAGAAATTTTTAGGGGTATGTAGGAAATTGCCCATATATATATATATATATATATATATATATATATATATATATATATATATATATATATATATAGCGTAGGGCTACTATACTCTTATGAGTATAAAGCTCTTTGTACTCATAACTTTTTCGTCCTTGGATAAAAGAATGTGCGGTTAGGATGATAGTGGTCCCCCTAGAGTTTACTAGGTTGTTGGTTGTTACCATATATATTATTACCCTATATATTATTTTTTTGTTAGGATTGTAATATTTATATTACCATATATTTTACTTTCTTTACATGGTATACTACCATATATATTTCTTTATTGTTATGGTATATTACCTTTTCTTTACATGGTATGCTACCATATATATTTCTATATTGTTATGGTATATTACCATATTTTCTTTATATAATAGGATATAATCCTGTTTTTCCATGTAAAACTTTTTTCTTCTCTCAATATAAGAGAATGAGTTTAGATAAATAATATACAGAAAATTTTCAATCCTCTTGTTTCATGGTATCAGAGACCTTCTAGGGTCTTATTTTTCTTTATTATTATTTTTTTTTTTCAATCGACGACAGTATTGCTCCGTTCTTCAAAAAGCGAATTGTCCGTCCGAGGTCAGCACTGGCGTTGCACCGGTTTGTGTCATTGACTAGGGCCGCGATTGCCATCGTCACGTCAGAGTGGTCCCATATCGCTCCGCGACGCGCTGGGAGCCTGCCCGAGCCCATCTGAGCTGTCGGCAAACTTGCTGTCTAGTAAGTCATTTCTTCATATTTGTCTATTCTGTTTCTTTATTTGTTTTGTTATGGTATCTTCTACCCCTCCATTTCCACAATTATATGTCAAATTATATGGATCTAATTACCGGGAGTGGTCGGTGTCTTTACAACTTCTATTTGATGCTCTAGACTTGACAGATCATATCGATGGAACTAGCCCTCCTGTTGATGAGAAGAAACTCACAGAGTGGAGTACTGCTGACAGACGTACTCGAGGAATTATATCCACATCTGTGGAAATTGACATTAGAATGCAGTTGGTGAGTTTCTCTACAGCTCAACAAATGTGGGCTCATCTTAAAAAACTATATGAACAGTCTACCTGTGCTCAGTCCTATGCTGAATTTCAAGAATTGACATTGGCCCATCAAGATGAGAGTTCTATTCAGGAGTTCTATAGCTTTATGCAAGCACGGTGGCGCCAACTATCAACCATGGAAGGGTCACTATGCCAGACTTGTTTGGCTTGCACCTTGTGCTACCAAACAAACGCAAGTTCGTGATCAACAGCGCCTTTTCCTATTTCTTATGCGTCTACGGCCGGAGTTCGAGGCCTTACGAGGCCAACTTCTTCATCGATCTTCGCTACCCACCATTGATGCTGCACTCGCCGAGCTTATTGCAGAGGAAACTCGACTTCGAGTATTGTATTTCTCTAGAGCTTCAACACCGATTGTACTTGCTGCTCCAAATCAAGTTTGTGATGACCCAGATCTCCACAGAGCTTTTGCAGTGTGTCTGGCAACTTCCGGAGGCCTTTGCTATGAGTTAGAGGTGTTTGTGCGCGAATCGGACCCAAGAATTGGGCTCAGTGTGGAAAATGGGAGCAAGTTTGCCTAACCGGATGCCTTCGACAAATTTTAGAAATAGAATTAGACAAAACGGACATCGGATTTGGACTCAGCGCACGAAAACGATGGAAATGGACTATTTACTTGTATTTTTCGGAGCTCGGATGCCCAAGCACGGATTTCGAGGCAAGGGTTACTGTTCCGGCGGCTGGGGCAGTGCCGGCGGCGATGGGCAGGCGGCGGAGCACGGTGGCGGGTAGCGGCTGTGGGCAGAGGCGCAGGCCACTCGGTCCACGGGCTTGGCGTGCATCGGGGGGAGGACGCGTGGCGGCTCTCGGTTGGCTGGCTCGCGAAGCGCAGTCTACGGAATGTACCAAGTTATTTGTAATTGTGAATTTTTTACCCTTTGATGTAGAAATGTGCGGTTATGATGATAGTGGGCCCCTTGGATTTAGTGGGTGGTTGGTGGAATAGTATGATCTAAGAGATAGAATTAATTAAAGGGTTAGATCTAACGGTAGAAAACTTACAACCACCAATTGGTTGGTGCTTATACAAGCACAGTAGCCGGACTATATATAGATATATATATATATATATATATATATATATATATATATATATATATATATATATATATATATATATATATATATATATATATATATATATATATATATGAGTTCGGCTACTATACTTTTAATAGTACCAAGTTATTGGTGCTATCAAGTTTTCTACGCTTAGATCAAACCCTTTGATCATTTTCATCCGTTAGATTTTACTATTTTTCCAACCACCTATTAAACCCAAATGGCCCACTATCATCTGAACAATACATCTTTTAATTAAAGGATTAAAAACTTAATAACACTAATGACTTGATACTATTAATAGTATTCCAGTCTAACTATATATATATATAACTAAAAGCTGAATAAGGGTGGTTAAACCCACAAGTGCAAACATTGTAGGAATGCATGAGACCCCTCAATTATAAAAAATTATAAAATAACCACCGTTAATTTTTTTTTATTTTATTTTTGATTAATACCCATCAATTTCTATTTTCTCCATTTGAATTTTTCAACTCAGCTGCCTTAAAATTTTTGTTAAATTTAATTAATATACCTCTGTTAACAATCTTGTTTGAAATCCCATCCAATTCTAATTTTCTCTTATTTTCATCTTTTTCACTTAGTTATGTAAAAAATTATGTCAAATTTAATAGCTCTATTATGTATTAATATTTATTATTCTAAATTTATTTTATAAAATGTGCTGAAAGTTACTAAATTTGGTAAAATCATCAATAAATTAGAAAAACAATTTATTTTTTTAAAACTAAATTTATTTAATTTTCTAAATAAAAAATTATTGGTGTCTCATAAAAATATAAATTGAGGGATCTATTTCAAAATAGACTATAATTGAGGTGTTCTCCATGCATTTTTACCTTTTAAAAAGGAAAATATTATTTGTATATCCTAATCCTAAGTGCGGTATATATTTTACATCCCATCCATCTTAGGATAAGATGTATTTTACTAGTTATTTCAATGTGACTAGTGGAGGAGCCTCCATCCTTGGATGGCTGAGATGCACATCATATATAAGGATATCAATGGGTATGAATATCCGAAATTTTATTCGAATCCGAACGGAATGGATTTATCCGATGTTAAACGGATATGGATTCATATACGGATATAAAAAACTAAAATTTGACGGATTTGAATTCGGATATGGATTTTGATCGTACCCAAATCCGAATCCGAATTAATTTTACATTATATAATATATGTGTATATAAATATTTGATATTATATTTAAATTTATATTTTAAAAATTTAGATTTAATGTAATATATTTTGAAATATTGTAAAGAGGAAAAGAGAAATAATTATTTCGGGTTTAAATTTTTGGGTTCAGATTTTAAATTTTTGGTCGGATTTGGATTTAGATATGAATTTTTAAAATTCGTCGAATTCGGATTCAAATTCGGATTTCGGATTTGATGGTCGGGTTCGGGTTCGTGTTTTAAAATTCCGCCCCGAATCTGACCAGTTGATATCCCCAATCATATACCCCATTTAGAGTGTATGAATAGTATTGCTCCTTTAAACAAGAGCAATATTATTCTTATACTCCAAGTCCTTTCTATTTGGGATGTACAAATAATATTTTTTTTAAAAAAAATAAATAATTGCAGATGACTTTTTGTAAAAATATGAAAAAGCAAATATATGTTTACAAACTTAAGTTATCATTTTATCATCGATCCTTCCAAAAGTCCTCTCATTTGCAAATATATTATTATATTTATATTATTAAAATTTAAATAATCATGAGTTAACAAAGCTGACTATAGTTAGTTAAGGAGTAAAATAATTTTTTTACGCCTTATATATAATTTGTATTTTAATATTGAATCTCGTCAAATTTCCCATTCTCTACTTTTTATCTATGGCGATGGTAAGACCTACGGCGGCGGCGGCGACATCGAAGACGAGTCTCTCAGCCGCGGTAAAATAAGGTACGCCACACATGTCGCAACAAGGAATAGAAGAGAGAAAAATAATTTTTTGTTTAGACAAATTTATAAGGATAAAGTTGTACCCACAATATAAAAAAAAAATTAATATAAGAATATTTTTTAGACTACCATTGAGGGAGGAAAGTGTTCTCAAATATTTCTATAATATAGCAAATATCAACGTTTCAAAAAACGTCGTTATATAAATCATTTATTATATTAAATTAATTTATTAAATAATAAATTTTATTATTATTTTAAATTTTTTGATGTTTTAAAGTGTCAGAATTTTAAAAAATCTTGATGCTTTAAAGCGTCAGAAAATATTTTACCGATACTTGACATAAGCGTCGGTATATACGTGACGATTCTTAATTTGCCGACATTTTAACCGATATTTTTAAATGCGTCGCTAGGCTTTTAAATGCGTCGCTAGGCTAATTAAGACGTTTTTAAGTATCATTAAGTATAAAAAAAAGAGCAATGCTACATGTACATCCCGAAGGGGTGTACATCTTACATCTCCACCTCTTTAATGGTGGCGATATTTTTTACGGGTCACATCAAGTGACCCCTCATCACACCCCCACCCTTAGATGGGTGGGGTGTGAGATGTACACCCCTTACGGGTGTACAAGCAGCATTTTCCTAAAAAAAATATTCTTAAATATTATTTTTTTTTGTAGTGCCACCATTTAAAAATTAACTGTAAATTGAATGGCATAAACATATATGTGAGCGAACTAAAATATTTTTAAAAGAATAAAAATAATTATATAGTTTTATAAAAATTTATCAGCTATATATTTTTTTGTAAAAGCTCGTATAAAATTAATCCGGAAAAAAATAATAATAAAAGGAAAATGCTATGTGTACACCCCTTTCGGGGTGTACATCATACACCCCACCCATCTAAGAGTGGGGGTGTGATAATGGGTCACTTGATGTGACCCGTAAAAAATATCGCCACCATTAAAATGATGGAGGTGTATGATGTACACCCCTTCGGGGTGTACATGTAGCATTGCTCATAATAAAAAGATCATAGCCCAATATTCCACCATATTATTATAAAATTAGATTATAATTAAGAATATATTTTTATAACGCTTTTCTACGAGTATCTTATTTATATTTTATCTATATTCAAAATTAAATTAAGCGACTGCATATATAGCGACACTAATAATAAATATTAATTTTTTTTTTTAACATTATTTTTTAAAAAATTTATAAAAATACTTATAAATATTACTATAATATAATTTTATTATAATGACAAGGCAATTCAAGCTCACAAGCCACACCTTCTCTTGTAAATATCTTCATCACCATAATACCAAACTAAAAGGAAACACCTTGGAAGCGTATGTAATTATTAAAACCTTATCTTCCTCCTTTGACCAAACCCATTCTCTTCTTCATATATTTATTTATTTATTTATTATTATTATAGCTCTTCACTACATGCACATCTAATTATATTGGTTCTTCATGTTGAATGTAGAAAAACATATGAACTAGATCATAGCGCGAACATAGAGCTGCTTTTGCTACCATGGAGAAAGCAGGTGATCAGAGATCCAAAAACTCCGGCTTTCTCCGCTTCCTCGCGAAGTCGACGTCGTTCTCGATCCCCCGTCATCATCTCTACAACCCCCCAGCGCGCGAGAGGAGCTACTTCAACAAAGCCTTCTCGGGCCCGATCGTGTCGCTCATCCCCGCCGAGGCCCGGCGCCAGGAGGAGAGCGCTACGGTCGACGGCGATGAGCCCCTCTCCCCGAAGGTCTCGTGCATGGGCCGGGTCAAGGGAAACAAGAGGTCCTCTAAGCCGAAGAGGCAGCCACCGTCATCGTCGGTGCAAGAACACCAACAACAGCAACAACAGAAGAAGAAGAAGCAGCAACAGCAGCAGCAGAAAGCGTTCAACTTTTCATTCCGTGGTAATCTTAAGTAACGTGCAGTAACCACTTTCCGTACAAAAAGTTGAAACCGTTAAAGAACGATATTTTTAATAATTTATATATATAAATTCAGCAGGCAAAGCTGCGGAGTCGGTCGGTGGCGGTGCTCCGCGGATAGGGGAGATGAGGCGGTTCGCAAGCGGGAGGGAGACGATAGCCGATTTCGATTGGAAGAAGGGGGAGAGTGGTGCATATGATCATGAGGTGATTATCGCGTACTCGGCGCCGTTGATGGTCGGCGGCGGCGATCGGGCGGTGGCGGCGCCGGAGCCGAGGAAGGAGGTGAACATATGGAAGAGGAGGACCATGGCTCCACCAAGACCTCTTCAAGTGTGAATATACGTGAAGGGGGTGGAGAGACATTAATTTGTTTATTCTTTTTTTCACCTTTCATGAAATTCGATTCATGTTAAGATTATAATACAATTCAAACATATAGTTTCCCTGCTTTTGTTGACCATTTGAACCTGAACGCTTAATTACTTCTCTTTATTTTTTTCCTTTTTTTTTTTTTATTATTGTTTTTACTTTTACACCTAAATTAAATTTAGAACCAGTCAAATTCCGCAGGTAAAATTTTAAATTTTTATATATATATATAAATTAAGGCCAAAATTTAAGATAAGTTTGAAGATTTTTTTTTTTGACCTTTTGGGAGGCGAGGTCACGTTTTTCACACATCGTGGGGGCCGCTTGTTATGACGTGGCACGGACACAGCTGCTCCCGCCATATCACCGTACACGTGTCCCCAGTCATGGAGCTTCAAATAGATCATCGTACGTTTTAAAATTTTATATTTAATAATTATAATTATTTCATAAAATTATATTATTTTTAAAATTTTAATATTTAAAATATTTAATAAATAAGATAAAACTGAAGTTTTATCTCTGATTAGATCTATAGTTTTAATAGTTAATTATATATTAATTTTAAATTTAGTACTATTAAAAATAATATTTAATTTTATGAGTCTGCCTACTATGCTATCGATAGCACCAAGTATTTGGTGCTATCAAGTTTTCTACTCTTAGATCAATTTTTTTGATAATTTTTATCCGTTAGATTTTACTATATATTTTTTCAATCATTAGATCAATAGCATTTCAGTCTAGCTCTAATTTTATTATTATTAGTAATATTTAATTTTATTAATTTTAGAAAAATACTTTAAGTTTTAGAAAAGAGCTTTCTAGAATTATTATTAATACATAATATTTTCATATCTATATTTATATCAATACTTCTTTAAAAGGAGAGAATTATTCTATATTTTTTTCAAAAATAATCCCTCAGATAAAATATAATGTCTAAAAAAAAAATACTAATAATGGCAAAAATAAGGTGACATCGTCAATGTATGATTATTGTTACTAATTTATTAATTATTATAATAAAATATTATTATATTTTTTCATACGAATGAAAGTTAATAAAAATTTTTTATTGATTGTTCATATATTTTTTTTAAAAAAATTCTCCGCCATACATAATTTATTTATATTATTCAAAAAAATTTTATATATATTAAGAAGATAAAATATTTATCATTTTATATATATATATATATATATATATATATATATATATATATATATATATATATATATATATATATATATATATATATATATATATATATATATATATATATACACACACACACACTATGGATAGATATTAAACGTGCGTCTAATTAAAAGTTGTTCACATCGAACACAAATTCGATACGGATACGCAAGTTTTATAGAAGTGTCCGTGATACATAACATTCCCCTTCTCCTCTTTCTGTTCTACATTTTGATCGATTATAATGAGTATTTTTTTTTCCCCTTTTTGAGCTCGAATTTTAGGTTTGATTTACTTGTAGAAGGGGTTTAAGCAGGTAAGTTGCTCTGATCTCAGAATTGGTAATTTATATGCTAGGTTTGCTTGATCAATCACGATGAGTTCTCTTTTCTTTTCTAACTCGGATTTTAGATTGGATATACTCGTGCGCGCCAAATTTGTGCTCAGAATTGGTAATCCTTAGCCAATACTTCGTGTAGATAGCTACTTCTCCTATCTCCCTGATGCGTTTGGCATTGACCGGTCTCGTGAGGAGATCACATTTATTTCCTTGCAGCTTCATGTGTTAAAATTTTATTTTTTTCTAGAGATCTATGGTTGCATTGTCAAGTTCAAATGTTAAGTGATGTTTATTATATTTTGCCTCAATGCTTGTTTTGATTTTGTTTAAACAATAATTTAGGTTATTTTGAAGAAAAATGACTTGGTAAATTGCTATATTCCTGTCATTTCAAGTCTGACGTCGATTCAGAAATTGCTAAATTGCCTCTGATGAGCGGGAGCTTTGTAGTTGTTGTACTTTTGGGTCAGAGGGCTTTGACCACACCTTTTTGGTGTGTTGGAGTCCTCGGTTCGCCAAATAGACGAGAAAAATGGATCCAACGCGAAAAATCGTGAAAAATACACTATTTATGTGTATTTCTTAATTTTTTTTTTAAAAATAAAAGTTGTTGGTGCTTATTGTACTGTGGACCGGGTGCACAGCACAGGAGCGTGCGGGCCGGTGCACCCGCACGTGCACCAGAGCGGCCGCACGCACTAACCTGTTGGGCTGGGGCGCGCGACGCATGGCTGCCCCGCTGCGCATCCGAGCCGGCGGTTGTGTCACGCCCCGGGGTCGAAACTGCGACCCGGGCCCGCCAACAGATCCGCCGTCCATACGGGAAATCCCGTATAGACGAAGCGTCTAACCTGCAAAAGATAATACTATAGCTATACAAATATCAGAGCTGAAAAGTAAACTACTGAAATAAGAAAATATATCTCTAAATAGTATAAGTCTGAACCTCACTACATAAGTCTCTCGAAAATAAAACTCTCAACAGCAACTATTTATAATAATCCAGCAGATTGCACTACAAAGCTCCAAAAAGAGGTACCGCTATACTCCAAAGACGGGAAGGGAACTAGCTTGCGACTCCCTTACCTTGATCAGCTGGTGCAGCAACAGTGGTAGGAACAGGGGTAGATGCCTCTGGAAAATCTGTCACCAACAGAGGGTGTGAGAACTACATCGTCACGTAGTTCTCAGTGGGTACCGTCACCAAGACCAACGGTCTGCCCACTAAACTAAGTCTACTAGAGGCATAAGATAACAGAAAAATTGTAATAATGTAAAGATAAACTGGAAAGAAATCTACACCTATCATGTAGTGGTCCAGAATTCCATGCACCTTTTCTGATGAATCCACTGTTTAGAACACCTATTGTTGGTGTGTCTGGCCCATAGTGCATCAAAGGGATGCCACAGATGGACCCTTTGTGTCTTGGTTAGCTGATTTAGCCTTTGGTCGTATTTGCCGAATTTTAGAAAAGGTTTTGGGCCAATCTGAGGTTGGATTTGGATTCAGCGCGGAAAAACGCTTGAAAACGGCTATTTGCTTGTTAAATTTGGAGTCTGGATGACCAAAAACGGGCTTCCGGAAGTTTCTGGGGTTTTTCGGTGCATGGGGAAGGGCCGTGGACCGGCCAGAGCCACGTGGCGGCCTGTTATTGGCCGGCTCACGCAGCTCGGTCCACGGGGAGGCGCGGCGGTGCATGGACCGCGAGCGGGGGACGCGTGGCGTGCCCGGAATGGCCGGCGCACGCGGCACGGCTCAGCGTCTTTGCGCGGCTGCGGTGGACCGGGCGCACGACACGTGGCGGCCTGCAATTGGCTGGCTCACGTGGGCGCGGTCCACGGTGTGCGCGGAGGGGCGCCTCGGGACGGCGCGCGCATTGTGGCGCCAGGCGGGCGGTCGGCCGCACTCGAGTGCGGCCACGTGTCGCCTCGCGTGTGGGCGGCCGTACCTACCCCCGCTGACCGCGGAGGGACACGCGGCGCGCAGCGGGCCTCCTCGCACGGCTGTCCCCTGTTCGTGTACACGTGGCAGCCCCATAGGGTTTCGGGCGCGTCGGACGGGAACCCTCCGACCGGACTTTCGGGCGCAGTGCGTCCGAATCCTGCGCCCGAATCCGGCCCACTTCAGTGGTGGGCTGGGCCTATAAAAAGGGCTTCTTTGGGTTCTATCTCGAGTTTTTGGGCCCTTTTTCACTGTGACTTCTTCAGGAGAAATTCCCCTCACGCAGTGCACAATCTTGTGGAGGACTTTGAAGATTTTTGGAGGCACGCTTCCCGAGGTTCGTAATTTTACGGCGCGGCGCGACGCTTGTTTTCCGGCGACCCGCTCCGTCCCTTCTCAGTGTTTGGGCTCCCCCGACTCACCCCGACTTCCGATTTCGCCGATTCTCGCGCCGTTGGACTCACGACAGGTAGGACTTCAACTCCTGTGTTTTGAGGTTCCTCGTTTTCCATGCTGACCTTGGAGTTTCCCGAGCTTCCATTTGACCCCTTTTTCTTCGCGGATTTTTGGACAGCACCGCGGTGTTCTAGCCGTATCTTTTCGCATAGACGTCGGATCGAGGCGATTCAAAAGGTAATTTCCATCTACACTTCGCAAGGAATCTCCTGAATTTTTCACTGGATTTTTGGAATATTTTCCGAAGGTGAAAGTCTCCTTTTACTGTGGTTCTTTGACACAGAATTTCTGGAGAGTTTAGTTTGGGGTGTTTCCCTTGCAGAATTTGTAACTCAGCGTAGAAAACTTGGGTTTGAACGTGCAGGTACTCGTTTCGACGAGTTCGTCGCGAGGATCGCGAGGTATTTTCGTTGGAATTTTTCGGGCAGATCTTGCAGGTGAAAATTTCAGAATACTGGACTGTTGTAATTTGGGACAGATTTTGTGATGTATTGTGTGATTAATTGTTGTATGTTCTTTTGGGGAATGTTGTACAGTTTTGTGGAGGTTGTTTGGACAGAGCGTGGACATCACTTTTGGGACCAGGATTTAGCGCTCGAGGTGGGTGTTGTTGTAAACCTCCTACTTTTGATTTCCCACTAGGCATATTAGAGTGTTGCTTGATCATGTTGCTAGTTAGAATTGTGAAATAGACCTAGCATGCTTGAATGAGATCACGGATTCATCGTTACTACTTGTATGGTTAGAGAACTAAATGTTAGTAAGTTGTGTTCCCTTGCTTTAGATGTGTAGTTTAAACACTTGGAATCTTGCTAAATCCATATCGCGTTGTATGTATAATGGAAGGTTTGGGCATGTGGTTAGAGTTCATATTTTGGAAAGATTATTTGTTAGCAAGTTCCTATCTTTGCAACAACATATTGGAAGTGATTGTATCTTGAAAATCAAGGTGTTAGGGAAATTCTTTATTCTTGTGAAAAGCATGTGGTTAGTGCCCGCATCTTGAAAAGCTTATTGTTAGTCGATCATGTATCAAGATTGTATCATGTATCATGTATTATGCATCATGTACATCGGAGGTTCCATGCACTTAGTTTTGTAAAAGTTAGAATACTTGTAATTGTTTTATCAAGTAAAGGACTTTGCATGCTTGTATGGTCATCTAGCTAGGCCCCTTTTTCTGCTACACAATATATTGGGACATGACTTAGGAGAAACCATGTTTAGTCGTTCTCCTTTCTATTCAGTTGCATATTGCTCGAGTTAGAGCAGGAGTATGGGATAGTGTAGTCGAGGTCATCGAGTCAGGGTCAGATTAGACTCGATTATGGATCGTGGGACAATGTGGTAACCGCGGACAGTAGGCGGTTAGCCAGATGTTGATTACTTTATCAGATTGGGTATCAGATCTCTCTAGTGGATGAAGTTTCCACTTATTGAGTATTTTTGCACCAGATTGGGGATCGGGGTTTCGTTAGTGGATGGATTTTCCCACTTTGATCATAGTCATGATCTAGTCCTGCTATATAGAGATACTTGTGTTACTTGTTACCGAGATACTTTGCTCGTGTGGGTCGCTCCCCTCGAGCGCCGCTCCGGAGTAGGCTTTTGACCGTGACGGGCCGATCAGTTGGTGAGTTGTGAGTGATGACAGAGTTGGTGAGTTGTGAGTGATGACAGAGCAGGCAGTGCCAGTGCTTCCTGGCCCTTGGATTGGGTCCCTTTGGGCGGTTAGCCTTATAGTTGCATGCATACAGTTATCTTTTGATACTGCATTTAGAGGCATAGTAGTGATAGTCTTTCCTTATCAGTAGCCTTTATAGCTTACTACTGTTTTCCCTTTTTGCCTCTAGCTGTCCTAGTGGGCCGTCAGAGTTTGAGGTTTTCCCACTAGGGGAGGCTACTGTTTTATATAGTAGTTCTCACCCCCATTGTCTCTCTCTTCTTTTCTCCCTTTGTTTTGCAGAATCTTCTGCGGGAGTTGCAGGGCCGTCTCGGGCAGAGCGAGGCAAGCAGATAGCGGATTAGGTAGCTCGTCTACCCCCGACTTTGAGTTTACTCGTGTATCAGTTGTACCCCTTTCTTATCTCAGACAGTTGTAGTTATTTTGGGTCTGGCTCTTGCCAGCTGTTTGTACTTTTTGGGTGAGCTGGGAGAGACACTTGTATATTTTGAGAGTTTTTACTTTGCTTTTACTTTCTAGCTGTAGTCTGAGATGTAGTAGCTTTATTTTAGCTCTGTTTATGCTCCTTTATCTATATCTTTTATATCTCTTGTATCTGAGCAGGTTACCAGCGCTTCGTGTACACGGAAAATTCTGTGTGCACGGCGGATCTGTGGACGGGCCCGGGTTCTGGTTTTCACCTGGGGCGTGACATATCATGCCTCTATCTACAATGCTCAATGGGGGATACAGATGAAAATGATGCACCGACTCTAACCCAAAATATTCAATCAACCCAATCACAGTGACTGCCACATAGGGTCCAGTCAAATCTGCGCCCACCTATTGCCATTACATCCACGGAGGACTGGACTTACGTAGGGCGCCCGTGACTGCCAAAACTGGCCCAACCAGAAGGACTGTGTCGACATGTCGCGATAGCAAAGTAACAGGCCCAGCTCCGGAGCGGCACTCGAGGGGCGCGACCCTACCGAGCAAAGTATCCGCGCATCTCTGTCGAGCTCAATATGGCTCATGCAGGTTATGATCCAAATCCACGGTCAACAAGATCGACAGTGCCCAAATCACATATCTAACTCACTAGCTGGAAATACTCAACAACCGGGACCACCGTCAACCCGACGACTCCCACATCAGGACATCAAACTCAACGTGCTAAAACCCGCTGGACTGGAGATACTCCACAGCCGACGACAATGAAGGGTTCGAACACCCCGAAAGACTAGTACCTACAACCCAAATAAAACAAGAATAGGCTCTAGGCATAGCCTCTCGTTATTCTCGACCCAAAGAAGGAACAACCCTTAGAACCCAGATCACTCGAACCCTCCCGGGTGAGGGAGTTTACATAAAAATGTGATATTTATTACTGAAAACTATTTTCACTCGAACCCCCTCGGGGTGAGGACTAAAAGCAGTTCTTTTTCTTTTTATAAAACCATCTTGATTTGAGAAAACTCATTTTAATGATTTTTAGCTCTTTTTAGGAAAATCAGTTAGAAAACAAGTTTTATTCCCAAACCTTGAAAGGCTAATGCCTTCGCCCAATCAAACAAGAACAGACTCTGGCGACCCTTCGATGTTTGGAAGAAAAATATTGGTTGACTAAAATCATGTGTGTCCAAAAAGATTCTGGATTCAAGATCCTGCTATCACTAGTACACTACTGCCACGATCACAATGGCGACACATAAATCAGAGAACTCGACAACCCGGGACCACCGTTTACCCAAACGGCTCCCGCCACTGGTACAAAACTAGCTACATCTACCAGACTCCACTCAGCCCCCAAGCACGAGTGTAACATGCATCCTACACCAAAATAAATTCCGACCACTCGGCCCACTACCTGGGCGAGAAAAACACTATGTCCAGGAATAGAATGCAAGGTGTGGATGCCTAAAGAAGAAATGAACCTAGCCCAAATGAGAGTTCTCTACTAGTCTGGTTGAACATACATCATATGACAGGGTGCTAGGTCAAGTTCCAATAATAACAATTATTAACACAAATAGGAGACATTAACCGATATGATCTCAATAGCAATACAAGAAAAAATATCATCTCTCTCTCTCTAACATGCTTCATAGCTTCTCTCGCAATTATGCATGCATTCTATTTAATAGAATTAAAGAATCGTCCACCGGTTCTGGAGACGAAACAACCCACCTGAAAGTGCGCGTCGATCAAAGGTCCAAATGGGCTGAAACTGAACGGGGATAATCCTCAGATTCCCACGATTCCAACGAGCCCAAAAACACCTGAAAACTCCTCCTGTGTACAAAGATAAAGTCCAAACATCGCGGTAAGCAAAAATCCCCACGATCACAAATCTGCGGAAAGATCAGTCAGAAAGAATCCAAAATATCACGTGTGAGATGATCTCCAAAAATTCCAATAAAAATATGGCTGCGATCGTCGCGAAGCGTAGGTGTCGATCGAGTCCTCACAGGTCGAAATCCAATGACCAAGCGCGGAGATAAAAGTTCGACAAGCTCTGCTGTCCATAAAAATCACCAGCAAGAAAGGGGTTCAAAGATATTCCAGAAACCCCAATAAAAATCCAAAACTGAGAGGAGCGGAAAACACGAAAAACGAAGATCTACTTCTCGTGAAACCGATCCCGCAAAAATCGACCAAAAACTCCCTTCCGTCAATCCTGGGGAGCTCGCGGAAGAAGCGTCGACGAAAAAACTCGGTATCAAAGGCACGTCGAAGCTCGCGATGTCGAGAAGAACGCAGATGGCACAACTCCCAAAAATCGTCGGGATCACAAATATCGAAGAAGACTCGCAGACGACGCTCCCTGCCGAAGATGGGCTCAGAAGCTCAGAGGAAAAGCACAAAAACGAAGCCCACATAGGCCATTTATAGCCCAAGTCCACCAAAGGAGGGAATCCGGGTTCGGGCGCCCGAATCCGGCCCGACCTGTTACTGTGCGCGCCCGAATCTCCCTCAGCGCGCCACGTGGCCCGCTTCGCGCCCCGCGCGCCCGCCAATCGCAGCGCGCCGCGTGGCAGCGCGGTCCACGGCGGGGAGCTTTCTCCGCAGTTCACGGCGGGGCAGCCGGGTCGCTGCGCCCCCCAATGAGTGGGCGGCACGTAGCCTGGCGCGGTCCACCGTGCGTTGCGCCCGGCGGGGAACGCGCACTGTCGCGCGTGCGTTAACCGCCCAATCCACGCGCGCCATGTGCCATACCGCTGCATTCGTTGGTCCCGGTGCACGCCAAGTCCCGTGGACCGGCCTGCCCGTCGCCGAGCACGCGCCTGCGCTCCGCTGCCTGCCCGTCGCCGCCGGTGCTGCCCTGGGCTGCTGGAACATCAACCTTGCCTCGAAATCTATGTTTTGGCATCCGGGCTTCGAAAAATATAAGTAAATAGTCCATTTTCATCGTTTTCGCGCGCTGAGTCCAAATTCGGTGTCCGTTTTGCCAAATTCCGCTTCTAAAATTTGTCGAAGGCATCCAGATAAGCAATCTTAATCCAAATTTCACGCTGGGTCCAAACCTGAGATCCGATTTGCGCGCAACCATCTCCAACACACCTCATAGGCCCCCAGAAGCCACAATTCACTCCGCAAAACCTTCTCGGAGATCCGGGTTATCACAGGTTGGATCCGACCCAGTAAGGGAGGATGTATAGGGTCTTTTGATGGTTTTTTTTTATCTTTTTTATCAAATATGAAGAGTTTTGATGGGGGAAAAAATGAGTTCTTTTGCGGGGTTTGGAGATGAATTGTAGGAGTGGAGTTTGGAGATGATTTTTGCGGAGTTTTCTTCAGGACTTCGAGCTCTACGACTTTGATTCTCAGTGGGAAGGCTGGTTTGGTCTCTAAGCCATGTAAAAATGATGATCTTTGAGGTAATTGTTTTCAGCTTGATGATTTTGAGCATAGTCCAGTGTTTTTGCTCCCCTGGTTGAGTTGATTTTTGATGGAAAATTTGCAGGACTTAAAGATCTTCAACTTTTGTATTTGCTGGAATCTCTATTTTGGGCTTTAAGTTAGGTAAATTAAATCATCTTTGAGGTTTTAATGCACAGCATGAAGTTTTGAGCAAGCTTTGAGCAGTTTGAGCAGTACTCAGTGTTTCTACTCCTTTGGGCAGCAGGATTGGAATTTCGAGGTGATTATTATGGGAAAATTTTCAGGACTTAAAGTTCCACAACTTTTATATTGAAGAGGAAGGCCAATTCTTGCAATTGATCAGGTAGGTTTAATCATCTTTGAGACCCTTTGTTCAGATTGTAACTTTGGATAGCCTGTGGTAATTTTGGGATATCTCCTTCTTCCTTTCATGAAATGGTGAATTTTAAATTGGATAATCTTCTAGACTTCAAGACGAACAAATTAACACCTTAATCTCAAAATTTAGATAAGAATTGATATACCATCCTTAGTTCTCTTTCCAGATCAAGTTTGCTGAAAATTTGCATGCTTATTAGTACTCCTTTTATTGTTTAGTTGAGAGTTGGACCTAAACCTTGTGGTTAAGAATGGAACTTAGTCTTTGGATGAGCCTCTTGATGTTCATATATTATTGTGAATCTAAGATGCAA
Source organism: Tillandsia leiboldiana (assembly GCA_029204045.2). NCBI lineage: Eukaryota > Viridiplantae > Streptophyta > Magnoliopsida > Poales > Bromeliaceae > Tillandsia > Tillandsia leiboldiana. Next base: position 47,185,038 of record CM055065.1, read on the forward strand.
GTTTGGGGCCGTTGTGATAAAAAGTAATGGGACATGGGTGATAGTTTTGGGTATTCATTTATACTAGTTCGGGTTCGGAAAATCCGTGACAACTTGTAATGTGCACACTTTAACTTGTTTTCCAACAGGGTCTCGGAGGAGTGCAGGTTGCTGAATAGTTATCGACCAAAGGATTGTAATTGCCAAGAATTAGACCAAGTGAGTTGAGAAGCATTGAGCTTGCAGGTGGATTATTGAGCACATCGAAACTTCGGCTTACATGTTGATGCAACCAAAAGTTAGCAAAGATGTAGTTGTTGTGTTTACTCTTTACTTTAGATCCAAGCATATTACAAATGAGATTTATTTGAGAACTGTATCTTTTATTGTGAGAACCATCCCATGCTTGTTGGACAAATTGCTAAGTTACATTTTCTCTATATGCTATATTATCATGCTGGATAAAGAACTTAGGAGAAAAGCCTCATTGCTTTTCTCTTTTATAATTGTTACTTTGGTTAGAGAGCAGGGGTGGGAATAGTATGGTTACTTCATTGAGTCGGGTGGGATAGCACCAGATTTATGACTCGGGAGTTGTCGGCAACCACGGATCTTGGGTGGTCAACCGATTAGTGTTATGCATCAGTTAGGATAAGTGTTTCTATAGGTGGTTTGAGCCTTTCATCTTGGTCAGAGAGACGACTTGCACCTACCATGTCACGCCCCGAGTGTAAACCAGAACCCGGGCCCGTCTACAGATCCGCCGTGCACACGGTATTTCCCGCGTACACGAAGCGCCAAACCTGCTCAGATATAAGAGATAACAATAAAAGAGCAATAAAACAGAGCTGAACTAAAACTAATACATCTCAGACTGAAGCTGGAAATAAAATACAATACATATGTATAAATGATACATCTGTCTCTCCCAGCTCACCAAAATAAATACAACCTGCTGGCAAAAGCCAGTCCCAAATGTAAAAGTACAACCGTCTGAGGAAACCCGGGTACACCAACAGTCCAGCTAACACACTCATCCTGCCACGAGATCTATCTACTCAGCCGTCCTCTCTCCTCGACCCGCCGCTGAAAGCCCAGCAGCACCCGCAGAAGACACTGCAAAACAGGGAAGAAGAAAAAGAGGAAAGAAGAATGGGGGTGAGAACTACTAGTAAACCAGTAGCCTCCCCTAGTGGGTAAAACCTCAAACTCTGCCACACCCACTAGGTCTACCAGAGGCAAAAAGAAAATAAGAGTGGTAAGAAAAGAAACCGCTGAAGAAGGGGAATCTACCACTAATATGCCTCTAAAATACAGTCCTAGACTGGAATAACCGTAAGCAACAATAACCAACCGTCCCAGATGAACCCAATCTGTACCGCCCTCATCATCGGGCAAGGAAGCCGCGCCGATGTGATAGCAAACCTCCTGCTGCCGCCCTCATCATCGGGCAAATAAGCCGCGCCGATGTGATAGCAAAACTGTCCATAACTGTCTGGCCCCGGCCTCCGGAGGGGAACTCGAGGGGAGCGACCCACAAGAGGAAAGCATCACCGGGCAATAACCGCGCCGGTGTGAAAAAAAAGCAGGATTGGATCACAACTATAAAGCCCCAGTGGAACACAACCCTCCACTAAAAGAAAACTGATTCCCAATCAGATGCAAGAGTAACCATCCGGTCAATCGCCCAATATCCGCGATTGCCGCAATACCCCACAATCCACGACCAGGTCTAACAACCGACCTCCGGTCAACCGCCCAATATCCGCGGTCGCCGGAATAACCCACAATCACAATCATGTCCGACATCCGACATCTGGTCAACCGCCTACTATCCGCGGTTGCCACAAAACCCTCTAGTCCATAATCATGCCCTGTCACCGATATCCTATAACCGACATCCGGTCAACCGCCCAATATCCGCGGTCGCCGCCAAAACCCAAAATCCATAATCCAGGCCCCGGCTACACTATCCCAAACCCCTGCTCAAACCCGAGCAACAAATACCACCTGACTAACGAAAGGAGAAAAGAAACAAACAAGGTTTCTCCTAAGTCAAGTTCCAGCATGAAAGTGTAGCAATAAAAGATGGCCTATCTAGATGTCCAAACAAGCATGCAAGTGTTCTCAAGGAAATAAAGGAAAAAGGCGACCAATAGTGGTTCCACATGTGTAACAATTAATAACTCCGCATAGATATAACCATCATGCTAAAATATTATCCAACCACACATGTCTATGATCCATGATAAAGCATCACTATCCACCTATGCATGTCATAAAGTCCTCAAATAGTACCAACCACTAACAGGATAATCATAAAGCCCAAAATAAACAACCCAATCCACATGCAAGGTTAAACGCTAACATTCCATCCATACCAACATGTATAAGTCCCAACCACTATCAAATATCCACAATAGTAATTTCCATAGGAAAGGCTCACAATTTTATATCACTTAAGCATGCATGTCCAAATAAAGGGATCGCTCTAATATTCCTAGTGAGCATGTCAAAATAGAGGTAAACAACAACCACCCACCTCGATCGCTAATTCCAAGTCCAAAAAGTGCTCTCGCCCAAACCGATAAGCCGCCGTGATCGCTGTACAAAATTCCCAAAAGAACATACATAATTAACATACAATGCTCACACAAATCTGCCCCAAACACAACAGTCCACAGTTTCCCTGTTTTTACCTGCGAGAAGTGCCCAGAAAATTCCAAGAAAAATGCTGTCACGATCCTCGCAACGAACCTGTCGAAACGACTACCTGCACGCTCAAATCCGAGTTTCCTACACTGAGAAACAAATCCGACAAGGGAACCACCCCGAAATAAACTACTCTCAAAAACTGAACCACAAGGTTCTGTAAACAGGGACATCCACCTTCGGGGCAAAATTCAGAAAATTCCAAGAAAATTTGGGGATATTCCTCGTGACGTGTAGATGCAAAACACATTTTGAATCGCCCCAATCCGATACCTGTGCGCGAAGATATCACCAAAATACCGCACCGCTGTCCCAAAACTCCGCCCCAGAAAATGAGGTCACAAGATGATCCGAAAAACCCATGAAAAGCTCGGAATGGGAAAAACCAGTAAACATGGGAAACGTAGCCCTACCTGTCGTGAAGCCAACGGCTCAAGAATCACAGAAATAGGTGCTCGGGGTAAGCCGGGGGAGTCCTCGCACCAAAACGCGACGAAGAAGACCACAAACGAACGAGCGTCGCGCCGCGCCGTAAAAATGGTAACCTCGGGATGCGTGCCGCTGAAAAATCTGGAAATCAGTAGATGGAATCGCCACAGGGTGAGGAGGATTTCTTGTGAAGGTTGCACAGTGAAAGGACGAACAGGGAAGAAGCTCTCTTCAGTTGAACTCGGCCTTTTATATGCTGGGAGAAACAATCCAATTAATACCCAAATTGTCCAAACTTCCGGGCGCTCCCACTTTCGGGCGGCTACAGTGTTGGGCCCGGCCCAACACTGTGCGCGCCCGAAAGCCTCCCGGGCCTCCACGTCGCCCCCCGCACAGCGGACAGCCGCGCTGCCCTACCGCCTTGCGCCACGTGGCCCACGCGGAAGGTCGACACGTGGCGGCCCACGCGCGGGAACCGCGCGTCAACACGCCCACGTGCTCGCCTGACGCGCCGCCTGGCGCCCCTGCCAGGCACGGAACCCGAGGCACCCGGTGCACCTCCGTGGACCCAGCCCCCATGAGCCCACCAACCGCAAGACGCCACGTGTCCCGCCGGTCCATGCACCACGCCCGCCAGCTCCGTAGTCCAAGTCCACTAAACCGACCACTCCGACACTGCCACGTGTCCAGCCCCCAGGTGCACGACGGCCCGTGGACCGCGCGCCTGCCCGCGCGCCCGCGCGCCTGCCCGCGTGCTGCCCGCGCCCGCGCGCTGCCCGCGGCCGCTCCGCCGCCTGCCCCAGCCCGTCCGCCGTGCTCCGCCGCCGCCCGCCGCCGCCCGCCGGCGGCCGGAAACACTGTTCCGGCATGAACAGTGACCGGTGCTCAAAAATAACAAGTGGGTAGTCCGTTTTGACCGTTTTCGCGCGCTGAATCCGAATTCGATGTCCATTTTGCCAAATTCCAACTCCAAAATTTGCCGAAGGCATCCGAAAAGGTAATCCTTGGTCCAAACTTCGCGCTGAGTCCATTTTTAATATCCGCTTCGCGCGAAACCACTTCCAACGATCCGACGGAGTCCATTGATCACCCACGTGATCCAGTAAGCCCGAAGTCCGCCACAACTGTCCCATTGGTGCACAAACACCTCCAACACACAGTTCAAGCTCCCCAGATGTCACCAATGACTCTACCACAGCTCTGCAGAGATCCAGGTCATCACATCCTCCCCCACTAAAAGAAAGTTTCGTCCTCGAAACTAAAATCAATCCTCAACCCGAAACCTCAACCAAATAGAGGGGGTAAATATCCAATCATCCACCACTCAAGCTCCCAAGGCTGTCTAATACCTCCTCCAGAGACGCGATACAACCCTCGGGTCTCTAACTAGAACAAAATAGAGGCGGGCATTCCAGAAAACCGCACCACCGGTACCCAGGGTCTCAGATAATCCAACCACAAGTCCATCGGCACAAATGCTCGATCCCAATACCTCTGTACCCCCAAGGTACCCAATATAAGTCCCCCCAACTGATCACGTAGACTCTGCTCTCTAATCTCTAAACCGTCGGAATGTAGAAGCAATTCCCCGACTCTCCGGCATCAACACACAGCCAAAAGTCTACTCATCCACTGCGAAACATCTGCCTCGCTCCCGAAGTCAAAATTATAGAGGCGGAGATAACCCTCAAACAACCCAAGTACACCGACACCTCCGGGCCTGGCTCCCCAAGAAAACTGTCCTTGCGGCATAATCAACTGCCGCGAAAGGAAACCGAACCCGCCAGCCCAACAAGTAACCACCACACCGATCGATGTAACATATGTGCTCCGACAGTCTCAGAAATCCACTATCCTGGAAAAAGAAATCGGGAATGCCTCCACCGACTGATCTGTCCTCCATCACCCGGCGCCAAGCGCCTCAATAAGAACTCGCCCCAGGCAGTAGATCCCAGCCCAAGGAACTACAATACCACGCTCCACACCCGGCGCCTACTCCAATGAGGCGTCCTTAATCCGTACTGGAGGGACCCAACGAATTAAAAGGTATCCTGGCGCAATCCACTTTCAGACACTCATATCCTATGCGCCCCGTCCCTCTACACATGGAGCGTGCAGTTCAGCAACTGCGTTAACTCTTGACACAAAAGGCTTCCAAGTACTCTCTATCCCCCACTGAACAAGATCCTGCCTCCAAGGGCTCCATACTCAATCCCACGAATCGGAATGACTCATCCGCCAAAACTGGCTCACTCGATCGTCGCAATCCCACGGCTTACCCGCTATCAACTATCCACCCTGCCTCGGTGCCCCAACACTAAACGTCGGCACGGAGGGGGCTACTCGCTACTCCGACCACTGTGCCACTGCGCTGATCCGACCACTGTGTCACTGCGCTGCTCCGACAACTGTGTCACTGCGCTGCTCCGACAACTGTGCCACCGCTCCGACAACTGTGCCACTGCGCTGCTCCGACAACTGTGCCACTGCGCTGCTCCGACAACTGTGCCGCTGCACTGCTCCGACAACTGTGTCACTGCGCTGCTCCGACAACTGTGCCACTGCGCTGCTCCGACAACTGTGCCACTGCTCCGCTGATCTGCCTCCAACACACCTACCCTTCGGGTCCGGAGCTCTTAGACTCCAATCTGGGTATCCGGCCCGAAACAACCAGCTCAGACCCAACTGCCGCACTAAGGTGCACCCGGGTCAGGGCCCAACGTCGGGGAGACACCGCTCACCACGACAAAACCGCAAATCAGCACACCCCAAACACTCGACCCAATCTAGCGAAAGTCAAAGACATCACTCTATTTTTGTAACTTTATGTTGTCTGCAGCCAACATAACTGTCCCACAAAAATAGGATATGTCGATCCCTCTTCACTCACAGGAAGAGTCAAACAAATAAATCATCGACTTTCGCAAAATGTCGCGTCTCTCACGCACTAACATCCTAGGGTCCGCAAAAAAGCCTAGGGTTTCCTAAGTCCCAAATGACCTATCCCTAAGCTCTGATACCACCTAATCTGTCACGCCCCGAGTGTAAACCAGAACCCGGGCCCGTCTACAGATCCGCCGTGCACACGGTATTTCCCGCGTACACGAAGCGCCAAACCTGCTCAGATATAAGAGATAACAAAAAAAGAGCAATAAAACAGAGCTGAACTAAAACTAATACATCTCAGACTGAAGCTGGAAATAAAATACAATACATATGTATAAATGATACATCTGTCTCTCCCAGCTCACCAAAATAAATACAACCTGCTGGCAAAAGCCAGTCCCAAATGTAAAAGTACAACCGTCTGAGGAAACCTGGGTACACCAACAGTCCAGCTAACACGCTCATCCTGCCTCGAGATCTATCTACTCAGCCGTCCTCTCTCCTCGACCCGCCGCTGAAAGCCCAGCAGCACCCGCAGAAGACACTGCAAAACAGGGAAGAAGAAAAAGAGGAGAGAAGAATGGGGGTGAGAACTACTAGTAAACCAGTAGCCTCCCCTAGTGGGTAAAACCTCAAACTCTGCCACACCCACTAGGTCTACCAGAGGCAAAAAGGAAAGAAGAGTGGTAAGAAAAGAAACCGCTGAAGAAGGGGAATCTACCACTAATATGCCTCTAAAATACAGTCCTAGACTGGAATAACCGTAAGCAACAATAACCAACCGTCCCAGATGAACCCAATCTGTACCGCCCTCATCATCGGGCAAGGAAGCCGCGCCGATGTGATAGCAAACCTCCTGCTACCGCCCTCATCATCGGGCAAATAAACCGCGCCGATGTGATAGCAAAACTGTCCATAACTGTCTGGCCCCGGCCTCCGGAGGGGAACTCGAGGGGAGCGACCCACACGAGGAAAGCATCACCGGGCAATAACCGCGCCGGTGTGAAAAAAAAGCAGGATTGGATCACAACTATAAAGCCCCAGTGGAACACAACCCTCCACTAAAAGAAAACTGATTCCCAATCAGATGCAAGAGTAACCATCCGGTCAATCGCCCAATATCCGCGATTGCCGCAATACCCCACAATCCACGACCAGGTCTAACAACCGATGTGAGGACCCGAAAATTTCCACGTTTGGATTACTGTTGGATCTGCGGCTTCTGGAGACCCATGTTGGGTGTTAGAGGTGTTTGCGCGCATATTGGACTCAAGGATTGGACCCGGCATGAAAAACGGATCAAGTTTGCTCTTCCGGGAATTTTTGGTAAATTTTAGAAGTGGAATTTGGCAAATCGGACTTCGGATTTGGATTCAGCGCGCGAAAACGGTCAAGATGGACTATTTATTTGTATTTTTCGGAGATCGGATGCGAAAACACGGATTTCGAGACTTGGGTTACTGTTCCGGCCGGCCGGGCATCGCCGGCGGCGGCGGGCAGCGGCGGAGCGCGGCGGAGCGAGCTCGGGCAGGCGCGCGGTCCACCGCGGAGGCGTGCACCCGGGCGGAGGACGCGTGGCGCCTTCAGGTTGGCCGGCGCAGCGGGCGCGGTCCACGGAAGAGGCGCGGGTGCACGGTGGACCGGGTGCGGACACGTGGCCGAGCGTGGTTGGCGGGTCCTGGTGCGCGGGGTCCACGCGGCAGCGGCGGCTGCCTCGGGATGCGTGCCCGACACGGTGCCGCGGGCGGTGAGGCCGCCCACGTGGGCGCGGCATGGGCGCTGCCGGGCGACGTGGGGGGGCGCCACGTGGCGCCCCGTGGTTGGTCGGGCGCAGCCGCGCACGTCCGCGTGTCGGGACACGTGGCGTCGTGCGGTTCGCGGGCGCGCGTGCGCCGGGCGCGGGGAGCGTTGCTGGGCCACGTGGCGCTCCCTCGTTGATTCGGGCGCGCACAGTGTTGGGCCGGGCCCAACACTATAGCCGCCCGAAACCTGCGGGCGCCCGGAACTTGGGCCAAAAGTCCAAAGTGTTGGACTTTCGGGCTGAGCCTATAAATAGGCTGTTGGCTGGGGCTTTCTGCCCCCTTTCCCGAGCTCCCCTGCCCTTGGACCCTTTAGCAAAGTTGGAGATCTTCGTGTTGCGCATCTTCTGGCAGAGGCCCGGATTTTTTGGAAGCCGCGGCGTCGACGACTTCAGCATCGGAGCGCACTGTGGCGATTTTTCATCGGAGGCCCGTTATCGTCGCAGTTTGATCTGAGAGGTCTACATAGCTACTCCTTCAGTATTTTTGGACGATTTCTGCGGCGTTGGAATCACGAGAGGTACGTCTTCGACTTTCGTGTTGATCATCTTGCTGGATTCAGAATTTATGACACGGTTTTCGAGGCATTTCTAAGCCGCTGTTTTCTGGTGGAGTTTTTGGACAGCGGCCCCTTGCCGGAATTTTATCTCCGCATCCGAGTGTCGGATTGAGACGAGCCTATACACTTTTTGGATCTACTCGTCGCAAGGATTATCATTGTATTTTTCCGGGATTTTTCTGAGGCTTGCCTAAAGGTATACTATTCCCCTTTTATCTGTGTTTGAGTTTACAGTTGTGTGGTTGTGAGTGTTTGCGCACCTGTACTGTGGAATTTGTAACTTGGCCTACGGGGCTCGGATTGGGGCGTGCAGGTACCCGTTTCGAAGGTCTCGACGAGACGCTCGCTGTGATATTTTTATCGGAATTTTCAGGGCACTTTCTGCAGGTGGAAATTTCAGATCTTCAGGACTGTCTTCTGCAGATTTTTTGTACTTGGTTATTTTGTGGAATAAAGTGTAACCTTGGACCTTTTGTTGTACCCAGGAGTATTTACGGATGTTTGTGAACCCGTTGGTGTTGAGGATTAGTGGAGGTTGTTGCTTCTGGTGTATTCAGCTTTGGAACTCCGGACAGTTAGCATTTTCAGGTGGGTGGCCTTGTCTTCATGACCTATGGACTGTGCATTAATTCTATCGGTGTAGGGACTTGCATGTTATAGATGTGTTCTATATAGCATGCTAGATTATAGGAATTGATGTTCCTAATGCTGTGGGATGCATGTTACACTCGTGCTTGGGAGCAGAGTGACGTCTGGTAGATGTAGTTGGTTGTTCATCTGTAGCGGGAGCCGTTTGGGTAGACGGCGGTCCCGAGATGTTTTATTTTTCTTGTTTTTCTGTCGCCGCTGTGTTAGTGGCAGCGGTATATCAGTGTTAGCAGGACCTTAAACCCAGAACCTTTTTGGACACACTTATGATTTTTGTCAACCAAATATTTTCTTCTAAGCATCGTAGGGTCGCCTGAGTCTGTTCTTGTTTGATTGGACGAAGGCATTAGCCCTTCGAGGCTTATATATAAAACTTGGTTTCAACTATTTTCCTAAGAAGAACTTAATATCATTAAATATGGATTTCTTACAGATCAGGTGGCTTCAGTAAGAAATGTCACCTTTTTCCTATAAATTAACCACCCGAGATGATTCGAGTGGTCTGGGTTCTAAGGTCTGCCTTCTTCTTGGGACGAGAACAACGAGAGGCTATGCCTAGAGCCTGTTCTTGTTTGATTTAGATTGTAGGTTCTAGTCTTTCGGGGTTCCCGGACCCTTCCTCGTGTCAGTGGATGCGATGTTGGCCTGTTGAGGCAGTTGTTCGCAGTGGATGCGGTGTTGGCCTGTTGAGGCAGTTTCTCGCAGTGGATGCGACTTTGTGCTATGAGTTGGTAGAGTGTGATCTAGAGGTTGTTTTTCTGATTTAGTGGTGGAGGTGGTTCTCCCACTTAGCTTTGAGGATCTTGGGGTTCTGGTAGATCGAGTCGTGGAGGTTTCCCGACTCAGCCATGGTCGTGCATTATCAGATTGAGTCGTTGAGGGTTCTCCGACATAGCTGTGAGAGTGTTTTGGGCTATTCCTGTTCGAGTCGAGGTTCTTTTTCCGACTGAGTTGTGCTTGAGCTTGGAGTTACCGATCTGTTTGATCGTGGATCATAGCCTGCATGAGCCACATTTGAGCTACAAAGATACTTTACAGAGATATTTGAGATGGGTTACTTTTTGACTCGAGCGGGTCGCTCCCCTCGAGTGCCACTCCGGAGTAGGCGAGACCGGGTTGTTGTACCGGCGTGAGCTTTAGCTTTTCTATCGCGACTTGTCGTTGCTTTTGTCCCTCTGGCTGTGCTGGTGTTGGCAGTCATGGACGTCCTACATAAGTCCGCTCCTCCGGGACGTAACGGCAGTAGGTTGGCGCAGGTTTGACTGGACCCGAGGAGGCAGTCAGTTCAGATTGGGTGATCCGAGATGAAAGTTAGTTGTGGCATCATGTTCTTTCTGTTCCACTCTTTGAGCATCTAGATAGAGGCATAGTAGCTGTAGAGTTTACTTTTCCCAGCTTTCCTTACAGTACTGCATTTGTTGCTTTATGCCTCTAGTAGACTTAGTGGGCAGACCGTCGGGCTTGTTGGCGGCACCCACTGAGAACTACTGTGGGATGTAGTTCTCACACCCGTCGTGGTGTCTTTTCCTAGGGACTTCTACTCCGGTTCCTGTTGTTCCTGTTGCTGATCCTTCTGACCGAGGCGAGGGAGTCGCGAGCTAGTTCCCTACCCGTCGTTGGTGTGTAGCGGTACCCCTTCAGAGGAGAGCTTCAGTAGATTAGTTATTTTATTTTTCCTTCTTTGAGAGACTGATGTAGTGAGGATTGTCATGTATTGAGAGCCTGTACACTGATGTATTTATTGGAGATACCTCCCGGTTGAGTTCTGAGTTTGTATATGAGGATATTGTATGATTATCATTTTTTGGAGACGGACATTGTTGTTTTATTTCCAGTTGTACAGTGATTGATTTAGTTATACAGCAGATTTTTATTTATAGCTCTGATATCTGTTTAGCTGTAGTACTTTTCTTGCAGGTAGGACGCTTCGCCTATGCGGGTTTGGCATAGGTGGCGGATCTGTTGGCGAGCCGGGTCGCAGTTTCGACCCCGGGGCGTGACAGATTAGAGTGGTATCAGAGCCTAGGATGTAGGTCATTGAGGACTTAGAAACCCTAGGCTTGTGGTTGGACATTAGGATGACTACGTGAGAGTCGTGACTTTTAGCGAGAGTCCTGATCGAGTTTTGTGCCTCTCCCAAGAGACGGGATGAGTGATTGGCATGTTTATGCTCCTAAGCGATTATGTTGGCTGCAGACAACATAATGCTGTGGAATTGATAACATGTCTTAGACTTTCGCTGGATTGGGTCGTATGGTTGTTGTGTCCTGATGTTTGTTATTGTGCAGTGGTCTACGATGCTTATGAGACGTCGTGCAGTGAGGAATGCGCTTTCCGCATCTGATTAGTAACCCGAGCGGCGGGAGGCAGAGCTATCAGAGCAGAGCGAGACCCAAGAGTTATGGATCCTGATGGCACAGATGTCGGAGGCTGTCCGATGCCAGGAGGAGGCCATGGAACGTTTGATGCGCTTGTTGGAGCAGAGAGCACAGTTAATTGCAGTACCGCTTGAGTGTCATCCAGTACTTTCCTCCTATGCAGTGGTATCTTCAGTTGTACCAGTGGCGCCGATGGAGCGAGCAGCCCCTCCGTGCCGACGAGTAGTGCCGAGGCACCGAGGCAGGGTGGATAGTGGATAGTAGCTGAGCTTCGGGACGTCGTTGGTCGATGGAGCCAGTCCCGGCAGTCTGAACCATCCCGATTCATAGGTTTGAGTTGGAGCCTTTGTAGGCAGAATTGGGGTTGGTGGTGATGGAGAGACTCTCGGAGAGCCTCCCTGTGCTAGGGAGTTTATACAGTCGTTGAACTACGCGCTCCTGGTTTCGAGGGACGAGGAGCATAGGATATGTGTGGCTGAGAGTGGATTGCGCCAGGATACGTTTCAGTTTACTCAGTTCCTCCGTTACAGGTTCTGACGCCTCGTTGGAGTAGGCGTTGGGTTTGGAGCGGGGCGCTGCAGTTCCGTTGGATAGAGATCTGCCGCCAGAGGTGAGTTCTGGATATTGGCGCTTGGCGCCGGGTGATGGAGGACAGATCGGCCGGCAGAGACATTTCTGATTTTATTTTCCTGGATAACGGGTTCCCGTGATGCCAGAGATCGGGTGGACCCCGATGGCAGCATCAACCTCTATATCGGAGTGGCGCAGCGGTAGCGTGGATTTGTTATCTGCGGAGGACTTTATTCGTCGCCTCAATGTGAGCAGAGATAGAGGTCGTGCTCCCTTGTGGATAGTCCTGATTTTCAGGCAGATTGGGCGACAACCACTTGCTCTGAGCGGATAAATCTGTGCCGCCCGGTTGGAGGGCGCCACGGTAGTGGATCGAGTTGTCGCAGGTGTGATTTCATCACAGCAGTCGGAGTAGGAGCATGTTGCATTCCTGCATGGACTAGAGGCAGATTGTTACCACATGCACTTGAGGTACAGGTTCCTGTTAGTGTTGTGTATGTGGGGGAGGCTTGTGGATTATGCACTATGCAGTTGAGGCCGCGAGATATACGGGTAGACTTATTGGTAATTATGGCAGTTCGGCGTTTCGACCTGGTGCTTGGGTTTTGGTTGGCACAGTGCCACAGGATGTTAGACTGCGGAAGGAGAGGACTTTGACCTTCTGCGAGGCAGACGAGAGGAGATTTGGTTGTTGAGGTCGTTAGAGCACACTGGTTATAGCGACAGTGTGAGAGGTGCTTACGGCGGCACCGGGACCCAAAGATATCTCTGTTGCCACGAGATTCCGGGTGTGATTTCACCTGAGCTGTTGTTAATGCCGCCGGTTAGGGAGATAGAGATTGAGTTTGGCGTGGTTCGGGGAACCGCGCCACCCTCGACAGCACCTCATTGGATATTGCCAGTAGAGCTGTGAGAGCTGATGGCGCAGTTGCAGGATCTGATGGATCGAGGGGTCTGTTTGACCTAGTGCCACGCCGTTGATATACGGTGGTGGTGCCACATCGTTGATACACGACTGTGAGGGCCCTTTTATGGTTCGGGTGTAGACAGGTCCGAGTATTATTCTGGACCTTTTGATGGAGTTATACTCCGGCAGTTGTACGACTGATGCAGGTACAGATTTTGGAATCATACGGCTGAGTATTTCGCCAAGATGGTGTTCAGGACACGGTAGGGGCATTATGTTATAGTGAGGCCAATTGGATTGATTAACGCCCTGCCACTCTTTTGGTTTGAGGAATTGTGCTCCAGCTGTACTTGATTGCATTGGTAACAAGATCCTCCAGGGATATTATGATCTACTCCCAGAGCGACTTGGAGCATGAGGAGCACTGGTGGATGTGTTACCATGCTGTGTGGATGAAGCTGTATGCCAGGTTATTGAGATACAAGTTTTAGCTTTAGAAGCTTACCTTCTTGGGTCACATTGTGTTAGCCATAGGAGCGGCGGTGGAATTCCGGCCAATGTGGATGCTATTTGAGTTTGGCTGAGATCAACATTTATTGTTGAGGTGAGGAGCTTTTTGGATTTGGCAGTGCCAGGAGAGCATGGCGAATGGATGATGAGACTGGTACTAGCGCCGATTGCAGCTTTGCCAGAGATGAGGGATGGACCTTTGTGTTAGTGATGCCTCCCATAGTGGCTGTGGAGTTACCATTGGGTTATTCTTGAGCATTTTGTATCACCCCGATAGGGCCACTGTGGTGGCGGATACCTGGAACCGGAGAGCTATTTGGGGTTGAGTTTGATGATTCTATAGCTGGCGCTGGGTGGGACCATTGAGGAACAGGGCTCGAGGTTGTGTCCCTGAGGGTCCCTTTTGACGGTAGACTGCGGTGAAGCAGTCCCTGCGGATGGTCAGGATCCGAGAGTGATTGAGTGAGGACCCTAGCCGATTAGGGCTTCTTTTCTTTGGTTGACCGTATGGGTATGTCTCGGATCGCCTGGTTGAGCTGGCACCAGGGAGCGGTTTTGGTGCGTGCTACTTTGGTTGTTCTCTCTTTTCCCCCAGCCTTTTGTTGGCGTTCTTGATGGTCCTTCCACGTCTCAGCTCTGAGGTGTTTTGCTTGGGACCCCTCGCCCGTGATTGACTCGCTCCAGTTGAGATTTGTGGGTGTGGGAGTACGAGGGACGCCCGTTGCGAATTCTGGCTCGTGTGATGAGAGAATTGCGCAACCGGGCCATGCCGTACTGATTATTGTTTTGTTGAGGAGTAATCACGGGGAGTGAGTAGCGACTGGGGAGTTGGAGACTGTGTTGTTGGATGCTTACCCTTGGCTTTGAACTCCCTTTTGAGCCGTGTTTGTTTCGAGGACGAAACTTTCTTTTAGTGGGGGAGGATGTGAGGACCCGGAAATTCCCACGTTTGGATTACTGTTGGATCTGCGGCTTCTGGAGACCCATGTTGGGTGTTAGAGGTGTTTGCGCGCATATTGGACTCAAGGATTGGACCCGGCATGAAAAACGGATCAAGTTTGCTCTTCCGGGAATTTTTGGTAAATTTTAGAAGTGGAATTTGGCAAATCGGACTTCGGATTTGGATTCAGCGCGCGAAAACGGTCAAGATGGACTATTTATTTGTATTTTTCGGAGATCGGATGCGAAAACACGGATTTCGAGACTTGGGTTACTGTTCCGGCCGGCCGGGCATCGCCGGCGGCGGCGGGCAGCGGCGGAGCGCGGCGGAGCGAGCTCGGGCAGGCGCGCGGTCCACCGCGGAGGCGTGCACCCGGGCGGAGGACGCGTGGCGCCTTCAGGTTGGCCGGCGCAGCGGGCGCGGTCCACGGAAGAGGCGCGGGTGCACGGTGGACCGGGTGCGGACACGTGGCCGAGCGTGGTTGGCGGGTCCTGGTGCGCGGGGTCCACGCGGCAGCGGCGGCTGCCTCGGGATGCGTGCCCGACACGGTGCCGCGGGCGGTGAGGCCGCCCACGTGGGCGCGGCATGGGCGCTGCCGGGCGACGTGGGGGGGCGCCACGTGGCGCCCCGTGGTTGGTCGGGCGCAGCCGCGCACGTCCGCGTGTCAGGACACGTGGCGTCGCGCGGTTCGCGGGCGCGCGTGCGCCGGGCGCGGGGAGCGTTGCTGGGCCACGTGGCGCTCCCTAGTTGATTCGGGCGCGCACAGTGTTGGGCCGGGCCCAACACTGTAGCCGCCCGAAACCTGCGGGCGCCCGGAACTTGGGCCAAAAGTCCAAAGTGTTGGACTTTCGGGCTGAGCCTATAAATAGGCTGTTGGCTGGGGCTTTCTGCCCCCTTTCCCGAGCTCCCCTGCCCTTGGACCCTTTAGCAAAGTTGGAGATCTTCGTGTTGCGCATCTTCTGGCAGAGGCCCGGATTTTTTGGAAGCCGCGGCGTCGACGACTTCGGCATCGGAGCGCAGTGTGGCGATTTTTCATCGGAGGCCCGTTATCGTCGCAGTTTGATCTGAGAGGTCTACAGAGCTACTTCTTTAGTATTTTTGGACGATTTCTACGGCGTTGGAATCACGAGAGGTACATCTTCGACTTTCATGTTGATCATCTTGCTGGATTCAGAGTTTATGACATGGTTTTCGAGGCATTTCTAAGCCGCTGTTTTCTGGTGGAGTTTTTGGACAGCGGCCCCTTGCCGGAATTTTATCTCCGCACCCGATTATCGGATTGAGACGAGTCTGTACACTTTTTGGATCTACTCGTCGCAAGGATTATCATTGTATTTTTCCGGGATTTTTCTGAGGCTTGCCCGAAGGTATACTATTCCCCTTTTATCTGTGTTTGAGTTTACAGTTGTGTGGTTGTGAGTGTTTGCGCACCTGTACTGTGGAATTTGTAACTTGGCCTACGGGGCTCGGATTTGGTCGTGCAGGTACCCGTTTTGAAGGTCTCGACGAGACGCTCGCTGTGATATTTTTATCGGAATTTTCAGGGCAATTTCTGTAGGTGGAAATTTCAGATCTTCAGGACTGTCTTCTGCAGATTTTTTGTACTTGGTTATTTTGTGGAATAAAGTGTAACCTTGGACCTTTTGTTGTACCCAGGAGTATTTGCGGATGTTTGTGAACCCGTTGGTGTTGAGGATTAGTGGAGGTTGTTGCTTCTGGTGTTTTCAGCTGTGGAACTCCGGACAGTTAGCATTTTCAGGTGGGTGGCCTTGTCTTCATGACCTATGGACTGTGCATTAATTCTATCTGTGTAGGGACTTGCATGTTATAGATGTGTTCTATATAGCATGCTAGATTATAGGAATTGATGTTCCTAATGCTGTTAGATGATCATGTGTTTATTTTCCTTCCCTACAAGCTATTGATTATTGTTATCTTGGAACTTGACCTAGCACCACGTCACATGTTGCATGTTTAACCAGACTAGTAGAAAACCCTCACTTGGGCTAGGGTTATTTCTGCTTTAGACATCCACACTTCTACCTTCCTGGATATAGTGTCCTTCCTCGCCCGGGTAGTGGGCCGAGTGGTCAGGTGTTATCTTTTAGTGTGGGATGCATGTTACACTCGTGCTTGGGAGCAGAGTGGCGTCTGGTAGATGTAGTTGGTTGTTCATCTGTAGCGGGAGCCGTTTGGGTAGACGGCGGTCCCGAGATGTTTTATTTTTCTTGTTTTTCTGTCGCCGCTGTGTTAGTGGCAGCGGTATATCAGTGTTAGCAGGACCTTAAACCCAGAACCTTTTTGGACACACTTATGATTTTTGTCAACCAAATATTTTCTTCTAAGCATCGTAGGGTCGCCTGAGTCTGTTCTTGTTTGATTGGACGAAGGCATTAGCCCTTCGAGGCTTATATATAAAACTTGGTTTCAACTGTTTTCCTAAGAAGAACTAAAAATCATTAAATATGGATTTCTTACAGATCAGGTGGCTTCAGTAAGAAATGTCACCTTTTTCCTATAAATTAACCACCCGAGATGATTCGAGTGGTCTGGGTTCTAAGGTCTGCCTTCTTCTTGGGACGAGAACAACGAGAGGCTATGCCTAGAGCCTGTTCTTGTTTGATTTGGATTGTAGGTTCTAGTCTTTCGGGGTTCCCGGACCCTTCCTCGTGTCAGTGGATGCGATGTTGGCCTGTTGAGGCAGTTGTTCGCAGTGGATGCGGTGTTGGCCTGTTGAGGCAGTTTCTCGCAGTGGATGCGACTTTGTGCTATGAGTTGGTAGAGTGTGATCTAGAGGTTGTTTTTCTGATTTAGTGGTGGAGGTGGTTCTCCTACTTAGCTTTGAGGATCTTGGGGTTCTGGCAGATCGAGTCGTGGAGGTTTCCCGACTCAGCCATGGTCGTGCATTATCAGATTGAGTCGTTGAGGGTTCTCCGACATAGCTGTGAGAGTGTTTTGGGCTATTCCTGTTCGAGTCGAGGTTCTTTTTCCGACTGAGTTGTGCTTGAGCTTGGAGTTACCGATCTGTTTGATCGTGGATCATAGCCTGCATGAGCCACATTTGAGCTACAGAGATACTTTACAGAGATATTTGAGATGGGTTACTTTTTGACTCGAGCGGGTCGCTCCCCTCGAGTGCCACTCCGGAGTAGGCGAGACCGGGTTGTTGTACCGGCGTGAGCTTGAGATTTTCTATCGCGACTTGTCATTGCTTTTGTCCCTCTGGCTGTGCTGGTGTTGGCAGTCATGGACGTCCTACATAAGTCCGCTCCTCCGGGACGTAACGGCAGTAGGTTGGCGCAGGTTTGACTGGACCCGAGGAGGCAGTCAGTTCAGATTGGGTGATCCGAGATGAAAGTTAGTTGTGGCATCATGTTCTTTCTGTTCCACTCTTTGAGCATCTAGATAGAGGCATAGTAGCTGTAGAAGCCGCCGCGATCGCTGCACAAAATTCCCAAAAGAACATACATAATTAACATACAATGGTCGCACAAATCTGCCCCAAACACAATAGTCCACAGTTTCCCTGTTTTTACCTGCGAGAAGTGCCCGAAAAATTCCAAGAAAAATACTGTCACGATCCTCGCGACGAACCCGTCGAAACGACTACCTGCACGCTCAAATTCGAGTTTCCTACACTGAGAAACAAATCCGACAAGGGAACCACCCCGAAATAAACTACTCTCAAAAACTGAACCACAAGGTTCTGTAAACAGGGACATTCACCTTCGGGGCAAAATTCAGAAAATTCCAAGAAAATTTGGGGATATTCCTCGTGACGTGTAGATGCAAAACGCCTTTTGAATCGCCCCAATCCGATGCCTGTACGCGAAGATATCACCAAAATACCGCACCGCTGTCCCAAAACTCCGCCCCAGAAAATGAGGTCACAAGATGATCCGAAAAACCCATGAAAAGCTCGGAATGGGAAAAACTAGTAAACATGGAAAACGTAGCCCTACCTGTCATGAAGCCAACAGCGCAAGAATCACAGAAATAGGTGCTCGGGGTAAGCCGGGGGAGTCCTCGCACCAAAACGCGACGAAGAAGACCACAAACGAACGAGCGTCGCGCCGCGCCGTAAAAATGGTAACCTCGGGATGCGTGCCGCTGAAAAATCTGGAAATTTGCAGATGGAATCACCACAGGGAGAGGAGGATTTCTTGTGAAGGTCGCACAGTGAAAGGACGAATAGGGAAGAAGCTCTCTTCAGTTGAACTCGGCCTTTTATATGCTGGGAGAAACAATCCAATTAATACCCAAATTGTCCCAACTTCCGGGCGCTCCCACTTTCGGGCGGCTACAGTGTTGGGCCCGACCCAACACTGTGCGCGCCCGAAAGCCTCCCGGGCCTCCACGTCGCCCCCCGCACAGCGGACAGCCGCGCTGCCCTACCGCCTTGCGCCACGTGGCCCACGCGGAAGGTCGACACGTGGCGGCCCACGCGCGGGAACTGCGCGTCAACGCGCCCACGTGCTCGCCTGACGCGCCGCCTGGCGCCCCTGCCAGGCACGGAACCCGAGGCACCCGGTGCACCTCCGTGGACCCAGCCTCCATGAGCCCACCAACCGCAAGACGCCACGTGTCCCGCCGGTCCATGCACCACGCCCGCCAGCTCCGTAGTCCAAGTCCACTAAACCGACCACTCCGACACTGCCACGTGTCCAACCCCCTGGTGCACGACGGCCCGTGGACCGCGCGCCTGCCCGCGCGCCCGCGCGCCTGCCCGCGCGCTGCCCGCGCCCGCGCGCTGCCCGCGGCCGCTCCGCCGCCTGCCCGAGCCCGTCCGCCGTGCTCCGCCGCCGCCCGCCGCCACCCGCCGGCGGCCGGAAACACTGTTCCGGCATGAACAGTGACCGGTGCTCAAAAATAACAAGTGGGTAGTCCGTTTTGACCGTTTTCGCGCGCTGAATCCGAATTTGATGTCCATTTTACCAAATTCCAACTCCAAAATTTGCCGAAGGCATCCGGAAAGGTAATCCTTGGTCCAAACTTCGCGCTGAGTCCATTTTTAATATCCGCTTCGCGCGAAACCACTTCTAACGATCCGACAGAGTCCATTGATCAGCCACGTGATCCAGTAAGCCCGAAGTCCGCCACAACTGTCCCATTGGTGCACAAACACCTCCAACACACAGTACAAGCTCCCCATATGTCACCAATGACTCTACCACAGCTCTGCAGAGATCCAGGTCATCACATACCATGCACTCTATTGAGATTCTGTTACTCGAGTTGGGTCGCGCCTCTCGAGGTCCACTCCGGAGTTGGCGAGATCGGGTTGGAGTACCGATTGGTTATGGACCGGGTTGGTGTACTGGGAGATGAGATTGATATATGGACCGGGTTGGAGTACCGGTAGAGATCAACTGTGACATCGAGAGCGGTTAGAGCCGGGTTGTTGGACCGGACAGTGAGTTGAGTTATGCTTTAGTAGCTTAGTTCAGCGATGCATATACACATATATATTAGCCATCATGTATCTATCATTGGCATAGTAGAGTAGCTTTTATTTCAGCTCTCATTTTCATCTTACTTTATCTCCTACTTTGCTTTTTGGTAGACTCAGTAGGTAGGTCGGAGGTTCGATGACGTACTCACTGAGACTACTTGTTTAGTAGTTCTCACACCCGTTGTTGCTCTCAGAGACTTCCTCAGCAGCGGCGATGCAGGTAGATCGCGACAAGGGGATTGCGCACTAGCTAGAGCCCTTCCTTGAAGATTTGCTAGAGGTGGACCTGCTACTTCCCTTTTATTTCTTATTTTTTTTAGTTTTCAGACTACTATATATATTGGGTCTGGTTGGAGCTAGCTGTATGTATTTATGTTTTGGGAGTTATGTATTTTCGAGTTGTTAGCAGTGTAGTATTTTGTAGAGTTGTTATGGTGGAGTTGTATTATTTATTGTAGAGAGAGTTATGTTGAATTTTTGTAGCACTTGTATACAGTGCGTTTTCCAGTTGGGTTGTATTTATTCATACTTGGAGTTGGATGGATAGCTTTATGTGGGATTTTGTATTTTGAGAGATGTTTTGTACTGGTGGTGTTGTTGTGGTCGTGGCTGTGGTGGCTTGGGTTGGAGTGTGGTTTTTATTTTTTATACAGTTAGTCTATGTTTACCTCTCGCTCTGTACCATTTTTTGTGGTTATACTTACTCTTGTATACATCACCTCATTGCTTGAGTTATTGCATCACTTCGTATATGTGAAAAATACTGCATATACGGCGGATCTGTTGTCGAACTCGGGTTCTGATTTACACCCGGAGCGTGACATTGCCTCCATGAATTACTCCCTGAATGTCATTTTCTTGACTTCTGTGATCACAATCCATTAATAATTACTTTAAACAAGGTTGATTTCCAACTTTGGGTTCACAAATTGGACCTGTTGTCATACATTCTGTTCTTACTTGTCGTAACTTTAAAATGAAAGATTATTTTACTTTTCACATGTTTCGAAATGATGAATCATTGCGGGGAAAAAAAATGAAAACAACTGCACATGTTCACTAACTCCAACAGTGTCACATAACAATCCCTTATCTCTTTTTGTTCCTTTCATGTATAATTCTACTTAATTGAGAATAGTTTGGTTTAACTCTTCTATTTGGATCATTTTCTCATTCTTTTTCCTTCCATTTGCTTTTGAGTAACAAATTGATTTCTTTCAATTTTATGATTTGGGCTGATGACCAAACTAATCTTTAAAGCTATTGTTGTGTTTGATAACAATAGGCAAACTACCTATACTTTTTTATATTCTCTGAAACAAATATAGCCTCACTCAGTGATTACTTTTACCAACATATATAGACCACCACTCAATTCTCCACCATCCATATTGGAGCACCTACTCATATATAGCCTTACTGCTTCACGTACTTACGAGTCATGACTCTTCTATCATTTTGGAGCAAAGAGTTAACTATTGCTCATTATTTTAGGCTATTAGACATTTGCACATACAAAATGAGAGAGGTGCCTACTTCTAAAATTAAGTATTGGGTAATTGATAAGGCTATTAATGAATGAGTTCTTGAACATAATTAGTACGTTTTCGATTGCTTATTTTTACTAATATGATATTTTTATATAATTTATTACAAGATATTGTAATTGTCATGTACTCGAATAAGAAAATTCTTGCTCTAGCCTCAAATTAATTTCTTTTCTATTATCCCTATAAGCTTAACGTGTTATTTAGTATAAATTAGTCAATATATATTTATTCACTTCAATTTGTTAATAATTTATGTTTTTTATTTTCAGAAGCTTGTGTTAATGCAGAGTTAAGATATCTATCATCAGGCAGTTCAGCTTACACATCATTAAGCTTATCACCCTACATAAAAAGTTAACCTATTTTAACTCCAAAAGGTAACAGATATTGCTTACCTTCATTTTTATAATTTTTTTGTGTTAGCAACGAGCGCACAAACGAAACAAAATCAAGGCGATAACCATACAAATTTAGATCTCAAAAGCACGACAAAACAAGGCATACAGATTTATGTGAAAATTTCTTTGTAAGAAAAAAATCACGGGCGAAAAAGGAGAGTTTCACTATATCGAAAAAGGGAGTACAAAAAGTTTAGATGATAATCGTACAATCGTTCGATCTCACTCTAGGGCAAAAAGGAAAGAGGATAATAAAATTCTTAATGGGTTTGTTTTATTAGATTCGATCCGTACTGCGGGAGGCTCCGCCCCCCGCACCCAACACTAATATCCATTTTTCCTTTCTCAAAATTTTACCGAATTTTGTCGTCGCACTACGACGCCGTCGGCGAACCGAAAATCCAAAATCGAAATAATTTTTGATTTCGGAGTCACATCTAACATTTTGATTAAGATAGTGAAAGTTGTGGGAACTTGTCTAAAGATTTGTTGGCGGTTGGATATGAGGTTTTAACTTTTGGGGCTCGAAGGAGCATAAATAGAAAGATATTCTTAAGTGGGGTTTGTTGAATCTTTTTGGGTTTGTTTTCTAGGAGATTTGTGATTTTTTTAGGGCTTTTGTCTGTTGGGGCCAAAAGTGGTTGCGTGCGATCGTCCCTTGGGAGTGACCCTCAGAGATGTCGAATGCACCGCGTGCCAACAAATCAAGTGATCGGGCCGAAGATGGATCTGCTCGGCTTGATTCTCCACTGGTAACTTTCGCGATCGTTCGACTTAGAATAGCCGAATCAGGATTATAGAGGTAGAGAGGGATTGCCGGGTTCGACTTAGAGTAACCGAATCGGGTAAAAGAGACAAAAATAATGACACGGCTAATGAGCCGATTAAAACTTTATATTGCTTGGGAAGGGAATACAAGAAAGAAGAAGGGGATAGAAATTACAATTAAGCCTACTCCTAGGGAAGCGGTAAAGAAAAATAGTAAAAGAAAGCGGTAAAAGTTAAGTTAACCTACTCCTAGATATGAAGAAACTGGAGTGGTACCGGGCTTACAGGTTGTCGGACCTCTTTTCCTTCGATGGTTCGGGTATTTATATACTTCCCGAATCACGTTATTAGGCGCCAATTTAAATTATCGGCATAATTTAGGGAAAGTTATCGGATATTTAGCAACTATTTTCTTTTGAGTCAAATATCCCTCGAATAGGATAGTAGTCGTTTCCCATCTAGGTTGATCCCCTGATTGTTACGCCAGAGCGTAATATTTGGCGCTTTCCATCGCCTGCCGTTTCGAAGTCCATTGCGAGATTCGCGCCTGAATCTCGCATTTATTCCTTTCAAGATCTTTTTTTCTGTAGCTTCGAGCAAGTTGAGGATTGACCTTAACTTCGCCCTTTCCGTCGCTTGACTGAGGCGGTCTGATATCTGTCTTCGGTCGAGAGACAGTCCTGGATGAGACGATAATCCTCCTGTTGACGGCTTCTCTTGTTGTCTGATTCTCCTATCAGCTAGCGTCTTCAGCCGATGGCATTCGTTGCGTCTTGTGTCTTTACGTGACTGAGATCGGTCCGGATCGGGACGCAGACCCCTCTTCGGCTGACCCGTCCTTCCGTCGGTTGGTGTCTTCGTCCGATGGCGTGCGTCTCGTACTGTACTATTACGCGCCTAAGACCGGTCAGAAATAAGGCGTTGGTCTTTTCTTCTTCGGCTTGATCAACCGAATGTTGATTCCGACTCCGCCTGCTTCGTAGTCTGATCAGGGCGGCCGAATATCTTCCTTCAACTGCAATCTACCCTGAACGATGTGATAATCTTTGCGTCGACTGCTTCTCCTATTAGCTGATGCCTCCACCCAATAGTATATCGCATGCTGCACGCCTCCGTACTCGGGGCTACTCTATCGAGACGTGAGTCCCTCTTTGTCGACTCAAACCCTTGTCGGCTGATATTTTTCAATCGATGGTTGACACCACGTGTCACTCCCTCCTATGGTAGAAAAATCTGGTCTCAACATTGTCCAACCATTAAATTCTTGAAGTCGTCCAAAGATTTGTTACATGTGGTGGCATCTAAGATTTTGATAGCTTGTTTTCAAATTATTTTTTTATTTTCTTTTCTTTTTTCTGGATTTTTTTTAAAGTACATTTTTGGATTATTGGCTCCATCTGTGATCTCTTTAGAGTTATGGGTGTTCTGCTTTTAGCCTAATTGCAGTTTGAGCCCAACAATTGTGTTAGGAGAGAGTGTGTGTTGTGTGTGTGCAGTGGTGATCAACAAGAAACTATGGTAAGGCTTTGTGTGATGTGATTTACCTTTCACTTATCTTTCTGGTTTTCAATTCAAGATGGTATGTATAAAATTGGGTTCAAAATTTGACTCCTTTCAATTCAAATGGTATATGTTTACTTTTATACTTGTTGTTTTTTCTATGTGACATGTAATAGAACTTTCAAATAGTTTATAAAAATACTAATTTGCTTTTAAGTAGCTTCTCTATATCTTACATATTATAATAGGCCAAGATGCTCTAAGTCAAAGTGAGATGTTTTTGAGATGAACCGGAAAGAAGTGTTCCATCTATTCCAGTCAACTGAAACTTCGAATGTATTTTTATCTTCTATAACTGACTAATAGTTTTTAGGTTTTTTTTTATTATACTAATATTTTGAATTGACAACTTAATGAATTGTTGGGGAAACTAATGTATGACATCATCTCGAAGTGATTCGGTTTGTTGGTGTTTTGGTTTCAATACCTTTTTATTTATGATTTTTAGTATCTTGTTAAAATATTTATTTTTAATGAAATAATATGTGTATATTAATGTATATGAATATTTGGTAGCAACAAATAACAGTATCGAATGTCCTACCAAAATATTACAAATGGTGGCGACAAATATTTGCCACTAAATGTCACATTTGGTGGTGACAAATATTTGCCACCAAATGACATTTTTAGTGAAAAATTTATCACCGTCAAATCTTGATAATCAATGACGATAATATATTATACTTTAGTAGCGAAATATTGTCGCCATCAAATTGTAGTATTTGGTGGTGATAATATTTTGCCACCAAAATATAATATATTGTGGTCATTATTTGTAGTCACTGATTATCAATATATTGGCAAATTCTATAGCTCGCCATCTATTGCTGTAAAATGTAGCGACATTTTTTTTTTGCTATTATAGACATTTGGTGACGACATTTTATATATTCGGTGATGATTCGGCACCGTATGATAATTATTTTATAGTGTTATCATTAAATTTATATTATATATACGGTCTAATCATTTCATTTATTTTTATTTTTTTTGATCTGGTTAAATAAAATATCTATTACTTTTTATTGATATGGATGATAAATAAAATATCTATTACTTTTTATGATGAAATTATTCCCTTATTATTTAATTCATCCTTATCCTCTGCTGCCCCTATACTTACCTGGTGACGAATTCAGAACTTTTTTTTTTTAGAGTTCAAATATAAAATATGTAGAAAATAAATATTTAAAAATAGTAACAAATATAATTTTTAAGAAATATTGTATTAAAAAAAAATATATGTATTATTTTAAATTATAATTATACTCGATATATTTTTATATTTTGAAAATAATACAAAATAGCATCATTAGATTAGGATTTTTTTTTTATTCAAACTATTATTGTTTTAAAAAAAATATAAATAATTTTTAAAATATTTTAAAAAGTGCCTTTTTTTCTTAAACTTAGGATTCAAGTTTATAATATTGAAAAATGTGCGATGAAAGGGTGATTTTTTACTTATTTACTAAAATATAAAAACATACCGAACTTATCTAAACTATTTTGATTCGCTTATTAAATCTTTCAAAATTTTAATTGTACTATCAAATCTTTCAAATTATTTGATTTGGGTTGGTCAACAATAATTTGATTTCAAATTTAAATTAATTGTTTACTTTAGTAAATTAAAATAAATTTATAGTTGTGAGAATTATATGAAATATAACTAAACATTAAAAATTAAATAATATATTAAAATTTTGAAGTCAAAATATTGTTGCTTAACTCAAAATAAAAAAAAATTGAAAGATCGGATGATAAAATCAAAATTTTGAAATGTTAGATAGCCGAAACAAAATAGTCAATAGTTCATATAAGTTCTATACCTTTTTACCTTATTAAACTAGAATAGAGTCAATAAATCAAAAGAAAGTAGAGTTAATGTAATAATTGTGATTTTAAAATTTGATATTTAAAATTCAAATTGATTTATGGAGTTTTTAAATTCGAATTTCGGAGGGGTGTTCGTGAAGAAATGACTAACTTAACGAAACGGACCCAAATTTGACGAAACAAAATCGCTGCCTGAATGGTCTGATCGAGCTGAACGTCATGGTAAATTCTGATTTTTAATTCGGCGAAATGAAACTACGGAGAAATGCAAAAAATAGTATTTTTACAAGATTTTTATGGAAAAGTTCTAATATTTTATACGTCGAATCGCACGAAATTGAACGTGGAGGGTTCTCGGCGCATAATGCACCAACAATGAGGGACTCGAATTAAAATATCCATAGTAGAGGGGCCTCATAGCATTTTGTTGCAAAGGATATATATAGCCTTTAGAATTCAGCTTGGGTGAACCCTCACCGCTGGCCACCACAGCTAGTCGCTGAAAAACCATATGCTTTCTCTTCTTGTTCTCGGTCTAGAAGTGAGCCGAGATCACCAACCTCTCTTCCACTGCTTCTAGATCACCCCGCCATCACCATTGTCTTCTAGCGATCAACCCCAAGCAGCGCCGCCGTCGAAAACTCGTCCCGAGGCCACCAAAGCAACCCTGCAGCGATAAGCCCTAGATCGGTTGCATCTCTGCCGGCGCCAACACCATTGCCTCTTCTTCGGGTTTGAAAGGTTGGGAGGACTCCTGCTCGTCCTCTGGTGCCTCCCCAACAATCCCCGTGCGCCCCTGACCAGGCAGGTCGCCAGAAAAAGAAGCCCTAGTTGTCCCTGCACTATTTTGGTCGAGCTCGGCCCAACGCTGCCGCTGCCGCCTCCAGTTGTCGGCAGTGGCCTCCGCTGACCACCCCGCATTGGAGCCAAACTCCCCTGACCTTTGGTCGCGCCTCCTTGCCGCCGGAAACCAAGCTTCCACTGAGTTTGCTCCTGCTCGGCCGCACGAGCCTAGCTCCGGTCACTGTTGCTCCAGGATACCGGTGACACACCCAGCTATCTTCGTTGCATCCTTCTCGACCCCCTCCTGCTCCTACATGTACCACCAAGCTCTCTGAAACTGAGCTCTGCAACCTTGTCCAACCTGAGCCCTAGGTTGCCTCTGATTAGCCGCGGTTGCTCCGACGATCACTCCGACGACTCACAGACTTCAGGTGAGCAAGCCCTGACCCCTCTAGATCCTCCTGAGCTTGATGCTCACCCTAGTTTGTTTTAGTTTGGCAGCGTATTAAAGAACTCAAAAGTTGGACTCAAGTGCAACTTGTAAGTTTCCCCGACACGATCCCTGGCCTTCGAGCACACCTCAGACAACAACCATGGGTCTCAGCAAGTAGAGGCCCACCTACTGACGTATTTGATTGACCTCGAAACTCTCTGAATTACGGTAACAACTCCAAACATGACTAATTAGTAGATATTATGCAATTTATCACAAAGTTAGGGGTCTTAATGTAATTATAGCCACATGGGCTGCCTCCGGCAGCGTGCACGTAACCTTTGAAATGATCGTTTGAGGTTTAGTGGCTTTCATGGGATAAAAATAGGGTTACGATATGTAAATCAGCAAAATCGCATGTTTATCATTATTTCGGCGCGGAATCCGCGTTCCAAGTACTTTAAATGACTATTATCGATTGCCAAGTGTTCTTGTCTGGTCCCGACGCTATTTTGGTAGACCCAGAGGTAGCGGGTAAGCGCCGGTGACTTCCAGAGCCTAAATCGGCGATTTCAGACGTCGTTTCGATAATTGTTGGACAAGTTGGCTTCATGTATTGCACAATATCATATGTTGATGCCTGGACACCTTAAATGAAGCGTTCCGGGGCAGTGAATGAAGTTTGACAGGTTTTAATAGTTTCTACGCTCTGTACGGACCATTAGTGATCGTTCGGCGGATTTTCGGAAATTCCAGCGAATCCTGGGACTTAGCGAAAAGTCCGCGTTGTGGTATTTGGTCATGTTGGAGTCAGTGGGTTAGGTTTGTGTGAGACCATGTCTGACCATTTTATTTGATATAGGCCCGAGTCGTCAGGATTCCCCGCGAGAGCTGAGTCACGGATTTTTGGATCGTCTACACTGAGGTGGGTATTTCGACCCAGGCACTAACATAGTATAACCTCATTGGATACCGTATTCGATCAGACACTAAGTGATTGTTGTTAGCCATGATCCCTTCTTTATGCCATTACTTTATTCTTTTGATTTTCGCATCGTACAGTTATCATGACATGTTTTATTGTTGTTATTCGACATTATATGTTTTTTGCATCTTGGATATACATTATGATTATAGTTCAGTTTTCTGCTTGTGATTAAGATCTAGATATTGCTATCTCTTGATTCTAGTATATTTGATAGAGTAGGAGATTGTTGTTCGTTACATTGCATGAGTTGTTATAGTGATTATCTTGATCTCGTTTGGGAGTTCCCGGCTTATTGTCGTATTTCGGTCGTTGGATCGCGAGTATTGAGCATCCGCATTTGTGATTGCCATGCACCAGTTGTACTTGTCATGTACACCAGCGAATTGTCCCCATTATGGTGTTCTTTACCGATAGAATGGTCTGATCGACCCGTGAGCCCCATTCTCTGGCTGCATTTGTAGATTCCGGGTGATATTGAGTCCTATTTTCTCTAGCTGTATCTGCAGGTAAGGGGTCATATGTCAGTTTTTGGTTGGGTGCACAGCCTGAGACCAACAGTGGCACATGATTGGGTTTTTAAAGTTTCAGTACATTGACTCATTTATTTCTTCAGTTGTTCTATTATTGCTTTATTGTTTATTGTCTACTGTCGCTCTTTATCATGCTTATTAATTTTTCAATCATCATTTGCTTCGTTATACTTCAGCATTTATAGCCTGATCACTATATACTTTTATCAGTTGATTATACCTATTTCATACCTGTCAATTATTGTATACCAGTAGATACAACTTGCTGATCCTTAGCTCATTGTATTCACTAGAATATATTCAGTTGTATCTCACGTCCCTTTCTTAACACCTTTTTTAGGTACACCGGATAGTGAGATATCGGGACACTGATGTGAGGATTGATCGATAGTGTCGACCTTTTCACTACAACAAAATTATGCTATAGCGACATTTTTAAGTGTTTCTAAAATCTAAAAAAAATGTCGCTGGCAAAAATACCGACACTTATTGTTAGTGTTGCTATATGTGCCGTCGCTAGGGTGTATAGTAACACATTTTTATAATGTGTTCCAAAAATGTGTCGCTATAACCTAATTTTGAATATAGATGGAATATAGATAGAACACTTATACAAAAGTGTCACAAACATGTGTCCCTATAACTTAATTTTGTTGTAGTATTTTATTTTCAACTTAGATAGTCAGACTTTTCATTTCAATTTATTATGACATTTATCGACTATTGCTATCTCCTAATTATGTTTACTTGTTGATTGTTATGTTGATTGAATGTTTTTAATAATCTATGAGATCGAGTTTTTCTATGTATATATGCTTTCAATTTGGTTTTCAAATGTGATTTCAAAATGTTTTTCAAAAACAAAGATATGGTGGAATTTTGATTTTTATTTGCGGAGATATAGAGGATCGTTTGATGTATACGGAGATATGATAGAATGGGATGTGAGTCAGCAGGTGTATGGAGGCTTTGGCATTGCTTGATTATAAATTAGTGTGGGTCTTGATTGTCTGCTTGAGATGTTCTTAAACTCTGTGATTGTACACATGCATGAACTGTATATTGTATTTGTCTAGCTGTGCGTGTATAGAAAAGAATTTGCCTATTTGGATCAGAAAACCTTCTGCACGTGACGAATCTACTCACATTATGAGAATAAATTTTAAACTCCAATTTTTTTTAAAAAAAAATAGTCCGTCTTTTCATTCCGAAACATGACAGTTAATAACTAAATAAACTCAACATAAGATTCGATCCGGTGTGTGAGAACCACAATGCTATCACCCCGGCACAACGATTTTATGACTAGGTTAAAATTCGAGAAATTATTTTAGGGTTAAAATTTTAATTCTAAGTTTTTATTGAATGCCGAAAAAATTTCTTATTTGACTCAATATATATATATTTTTTAATTATGTGTGGCGTGCATTACACGCAAATTTGGTAGTTTCTATAACATCTTAGGTTGTATGTATAAATTAAATAAAAATTTTATATTGATAAGCCAAGAAATAAAAACATAAGGCCCCATCATTTGGATGGACCTACTAGCTTTTAGTTAATTCATATTAGTGTTATGTGGTCCTACAGGTTGAATAGTGGCCCACAGTTGATGTGGTGCACCACATCTAGATAACTCCTATTGCATGGTTAGTGAAAACTATTGTCACAATTATATAAAAATATACTAATTAAATTTATAAAAATACATCATATATTTAAATTTTATCCGAGTGCGACAACAAATCCGCCGTATATGTAGTATTTTTGACATATACGAAGCGATACGAAGTTTAAGCAACGAGGTGCAGTGTACAAGAGAACGTATAGTCACAAAAAGTGGCACAGTACGAGAATAAAAAAAATAGACTACTGTATAAACAAAACACAACCAACAACAATGCTCAACTCAATAAATCCATCAACACCAACCTTCAACAACCATGAACAAGTTCCAATCAAAACTACCCAATCTAACTCCAGAGTAATAGATACAACTCAACTGAAATGAACTATAAATATGCATACCACATAGCTTTCTAAAACATAAATATTTTAACTCCAAATGCTAACCACAAAGTACTAAATAACTCACAACTAACAACTCCAAAATATACAACAAGTCCAACTCCACCATACTACAACCATCCCAAACACACCACTCCACAACATACAACTCCAAAATATAAATACAAACAGCTGGCTCCAGCCAGACCCAAAAATATACAGTAGTCTGAAAACTATACTAAAACATAAAGTAAATGAAGTAGTGGATTCAGCTCTAGCAAAACCCCAAGGGAAGGTCCAAGCTAATGCGCGACTCTCTTGTCGCGATCTACATGCGTCGCCGCCGCCGCCGCCGCGGAAGTCTCTGGAGCAACAACAGGTGTGAGAACTACTAAATAAGTAGTCCTCATTGGGTACGTCATCGAACCTCTGACCTACCCACCGAGTCTACTAAAAAGGCAAGTAGGAGATGATAACAGCAATGATAAAATAAATAGAGAACTGAAATAAAACTACTCCACTATGCTAATGTAACCAGAATAATATCAGACGAAGTATGTATGAATGAATGTACCACAACTCTCGTGTACCAATAATGTCTCAACTATATGATCTCCAATACATATATGCATGCCTCATAGAAACACTAATGAGCTGTATGATGTCCTCAATTAAGTGATCTCAGATATATAGATATGTATGTATGCATCATGAAAAGATGACTGCCAATATACAACCCAATCAAATGGTCCAGTATAAAACCCAAACCTGCCTGCTCTCACATCTCAATAGAACCCTCACCGTTGTGTATCAACGACGTGGCATCACCACCGTATATCAACGGGATGGAATCATACTCAAGTATTAATCTCTCTCACCGGTATACCAACCCGGTCTCACCTACTCCGGAGTGGCACTCGAAGAGAACGACCCACTCGAGTCAATAAGTAACCCATGTCCAACAGCTCTGTCAAGTGTCTCAGTCAAGCAGGCAAAAGTCGACACTATGCTCAAAGTGGAGACTCACTCTATCCACAATGCAATACCCGGCCCCAACTGATGCAAATACACTAATCGACCAACCGCCCACAATTTGCGGTTGCCGAACTAGAACCCGAGTCGATAATCTGGTGCTATCCCACCCGACTCAATAGTAAATCTATACTTGTCACGCCCCAGGGTCGAAACTGTGACCCGGGCTCGCCAACAGATCCGCCACCTATACGAAAAGCCCGCATAGGCGAAGCGTCCAACCTGCAAGAAAAATCTATAGCTAAACAGATATCAGAGCTATAAAATGAACTGCTGAAAAACTCAAATCCAACACTGTACAATTGAAAATAAAGATACAATATCCATCTCCCAAAAATATAATCATACAATATCCTCTGATATAAAAATCCAAGAATCCAAACGGAGAGATAAACTAAAATAATAATATATCAGTGTACAGGCTCTCAGTACAAGTCAGATCCTCACAGTACAATAATCTCTCAAAAGTGGAAATAAAATAATCTACTGACTGTACTACAAATCTCCAATATGGGTGTATAGCTACTCTCCAAAGACAGGTAGGGATCTAGCTCGCGACTTCCTCGCCTCGAACAGCAACAGCAGAATCAGCAACACCCGCAAATGACTCTGCAAAACAAAAAAAAGGAAATAAAAATGAGGGGGAGAACCCCCAACGGGTGAGAGAACTACACCAACACGCAGCTCTCGATGGGTACCGCCACCAAGCCCGACGGTCTGCCCACTAAATTTACTAGAGGCATAAGATAACAATGCAGTAAAAACTGAACAGAAAAAGTTGGAGATACTCTACAGCTACCATGCCTCTATCTAAATGCTCAATGGGTGATACAGATGAAAAGATATGCAACCACTCGAACCCAAGGTGCTCAATCGATCCAATCGAACTGACTGCCTCATAGGGTCCAGTCAAGCCTACGCCTACCTACTGCCATTACATCCATGGAGGACTGGACTTACGTAGGGCGTCCGTGACTGCCAAAACTGGCCCAGCCAGAGGGACTGCATCGACAAGTCGCGATACAAAAGTAATAGGCCCACTCCGGACGGGGCACTCGAGGGGCGCGACCCCACCGAGGAAGAAGGTATCCGCGCATCTCTGTCGAGCTCAAAGTGGCTCCTGCAGGCTATAATCAAAATCCACGCTCACTCTCAGAATGGAAGGACTCAAGGTCCTCAAATATCTCGCACGACGGTCGGAGTACTCTCAATGACTCAGCTAACCAGCTCTCACAAATCTCGAGACACTAACGAACTCAACCAACTCGTGGCACAAAACACACTGGCTGGAGATACTCCACAGCCGAGACCACCGTCGACCTAAACGGCTCCCAAAACGAAACACCCAACTCGCCACGCTAAACACACATGCTGGAGCTACTCCACAGCCGGGACCACCGTCGATCTAAATGGCTCCCAAAATGAAACACCCAACTTGCCACGCTAAACACACAGGCTAGAAGTACTCCACA
The DNA here is from genome assembly GCA_029204045.2 of Tillandsia leiboldiana. Taxonomy (NCBI): domain Eukaryota; kingdom Viridiplantae; phylum Streptophyta; class Magnoliopsida; order Poales; family Bromeliaceae; genus Tillandsia; species Tillandsia leiboldiana. The sequence goes on from CM055065.1 coordinate 47,218,170, forward strand.
GCCGGGACCGACCCACAACTCAGGGCTAACAAAACTGGTCGGACGACACTCAACGACCCGGGACCACCATCAACCCAACGGTTCCCAACAACACTGACCGGAGGATACTTGACGGCCCGGGACCACCGTCTACCCGAACGGCTCCCAACAACACTAACACTGGTCTAAACTCAGCTACGAGACTCCACTCAGCCCCCAGGCACGAGTGCAACAAATGTCCCACAATAACCTGACCACTCGGCCCACTACCCGGGCGAGAAAAATCTATGTCCAGAAAAAGATGCAAAGTGTGGGATGTCTAAAGCATAAAAGAATCTAGCCCAAGTGAAGGTTCTCTACTAGTCTGGTTTCAAACATGCAACATATGACGGGGTGCTAGGTCAAGTTCCAGTAATAGCATTTAAACATGGGTTATAAACAATATATATAAACCTCTAACCATGTTAAGCATAAAACTGAACCAACAACATAGACAAATCATAACATGCTTGCTTCCAATCAAGGTAGTATACTCTAGTCATACATGCTCACAAGCTTAAACAAAATAGAGCAGACATGCATCAATCATATTCTCCAACAAGTAAGTGAACATCATCATCTATCATTCTTTTCCACTAGTATAGGATAAACACAATCCATTTTACAACTTACGAGATCTCAAATCCACCAAACATGTACAATAAAGTCGAGTAAGCATCAATCCATATGATCTAGGCCATTCCTCATGCTTACATCTCAATCCTAGAGATTGTACATTTAATCATGCATGCTATCAATCACAGTGGATAATACTCCCTTAGGTAAGCTTTCATTGATCATAATCATGGATATCTAAATCTTGCAAGTTTTCATTAGGCATACATGAATATCATATCTTGCAATTTCTCAAAAAAATACCACTTACCAAGCTTACATCTCAACCATATGTTGGTACACTAACATGCATGCATTCTATCAGATAGAATTAGAGAATCGTCCACCGGTTCTGGAGATGAAGCAACCCACCTGAATCGCTTTCCGCAGGAAAAGCCGAAGTCGGTGAAGTACGCAGTTACCACAATCGAAATCCGCCGAAACTGCACCCTCGGTACTCGGTCGCATAAGCCTCTGCTCAAACCAACATCCCAGACAACAACACAATCAATACCCCAAACAACATTTGCTGTTTTGCAAGCCAGCACAGAAAAGGGGAATTTTGCCTATATGCGGTCCTCTGAAAAATTCAAAAAAATCACGGCTGCGATCCTCGCGACGAGTAGATGCAAATCGAGTATTTATACTCCTCGTTCCGACACCTGTAGGCCAAGATACGCACAAAACATCACGGTAAGCCAAATTCTCTCACAATCACAAGTCTGCGAAAATCAGTCCCAAAGAAGCTGAAACATCACCTTCGAAATGACCTCCAAAAATTCTAATAAAAAAACGGTCGTGTTCCTCTCGAAGCGTATATGTCGATCGAGTCCTCAAACGTCCCGATCCGATGCCCGTAGGCCGAGAAATCCCAACAATACTCCACCGCTGTCCCACACATCACAGCAGTACAAGGGGTCAAAAGATACCTCGGGAACACCACCAAAAACTCGAAATAGAGCAACGTAATCAACACGGAAATCGAAGGCGTACCTCTTGTGAACGCACTGCTACAAAAATCGGCTCAAAACTCCACCGGGGTAGTCCAGGGGACCTAGCGGACTGAAACGCGACGATAGAAGGCAAAATCGAAGGAGTGTCGAAGTACGCCGCGTCGCAGAAAACGCCGATGCCGCGACCTCCAAAAATCTCAGGAATCCATCAAGTGGTGGAAGAGAGTGAGAGGAAGAACTTCTCTTAAGGGTGCACTCGGAGATACAGCTCAAAAAACCCAGAAAAGGAGAAGGAGTGGGCCTATTTATAGGCCCAACCCGAAAAGGCCCAACAAGCGGATTCGGGCCGAGTTTTCGGGCGCCCGAATCCTTCGGGCGCATGAAATGCGCCCACACCTCCCATCCGACCAGCGCCCGAATCCACCAGTGTCCGCCACGTCGCCCCCGAACAACGAACAACGGCATCGGCCTACCCAGCCGCGACGCGTGGCCCGTATCCACGCGCCCGATCCCGCGCGTCAACGCCTAGAGCGCCGCGCCCTCGTGCGCACTGCCGCGCACGCCTCCCGAGGTGTGGGTTATGAATAATATGGATCTGAATAGGGGAAAAACTACCTAGATGGGGGGTGAATAGGTGAAAACAAGAAACACATCAAATCATTGCGTAAAAAAATAACCCAATGCGGAAAATAAATAAAGTACGCAGGATTTATGTGGAAAACTCCGTCACAGGAGTAAAAAACCATGGGACCGATAATACAGCGAAATCCACTAAGATTAAACACGTACAAGGTGATTTACCGTAACCCTACGACTCAACTTTTTTCATACGCTCCTAGTTGATCTTCTCCGCTCGCTCCGAACGCTCCTCGAATCCACGATTTGTGTCCCAACGCCGAATCCACGATTTGTGTCCCAACGCCGAATCCACGATTTGTGTCCCAACGCCGAATCCACGACGTTCAACGTCGAATCTACGACGTCCAACCGAATCCACGCTCTTCACCAATGCGGCACGTCTCGATCACATGAACGCGCCTCGCTCCGAATCCACGAGAGCGGTAACACCTTGAATCCACAAGGCCACGCGAATCCTCATGCCGTTTTTTGGGAAAATCGTTGTTTTGATTATTGGTGGTGATTCTCCGAATACTTAGATCAATGATAAACAAGAAATACTATCTAAGTATTCTTCAATTTGATTCTACAAGAAATAGGAGTTTTGAAACCCTAGAATCAAATTGAATAATATAGATGAAAAAACATGAATTTAATCGTGTTTTCCTTTCTTCTCTATATTTACGGATTTTTCTTTTTCTTAAAAGAAAATATTTTTCAAGAAATCAAAAATCACTTTTTACGATGAATAAAATGTCTATTTATAGATTAGAGACCCGTGGAAAGAGATAAGCATCAAAAACTTCCAAAACAGAATTTTTCCCGCACGGCGGTCCGGACTGGATTAAGTCTGATCCGGACTGTTGTCAATTTTCAGAAGATTTTCTGAAAAACGTAGTTCGGGGTCCGGACTGAAACAGGGGAGGTCCGGACTGTTCATGCAATTTTTGCAGAATTTAAGGTTCGGGGTCTGGACTGAAACAGGGGTGGTCCGGACTGGAAAAATTGCATTAACCAAACCATGTTCGTGGTCAAGACTGGACGTGGCTGGTCCGGATCCTGAACTTCCTAAAAGTCCAGTTTTTGATTTTTATGCATCAAAACATATTCCAAGTGTTTCTAAACTACACAAATGTATTCGGATCACCAAAATTATTTAGTTAAACGTACATTGATCAATCCGAATCCATTTTTCTTGAGATTGATGTAATTGATCCACAATTATTCATCTTCAATCTTCAAGACTTATACCACTTCACGAAATACGCCAAAACAAAATCCTTAACAATCACCCCTTTTGGCGGTTTCGTGACAAAACAAAAATTCACTTAAAAATTCAAAAAGATATTTTTGTTGATATCACCATACAACAAAAATTTACATGTATGATCCAAATAAAAATGAATACAAGAGATAAACTCCTAAAACAAACTCTAGGCTTAGACATTTGTGCTCTCTGGAAAAGAAATAATTCTTGACAAAAGAAATCGTTAGATACCTCAAGAATTTAAACATTCAATAATCAATCAGAGAGATAGAGTTTATACTCACCATGACATTAATTATTAGATATGTATGAAAATTTAGCAAACAAAGATTCACATATCCCTAATCATTAAAATCCAAATGTCATGTCAAAACAATTAACAAGTTAGAAAATATGTCAGTTATCAAGCAACTTGTTAGTAAAATTACATGCCCAAATAGTTAGTCAAATAGTTAGTCGGGGCATGATCAAGTTCAACTTAGAACTTACTTACCTTCACGTTCAAAGTTTTCAAAGTTCAAGTTCTCAAGTTCTCTCCAATCCAAACATTCAAGTATAGTGTCTCTCCCCCTTTTTGTCATAGAAAAAGCCAAAATCAAAAGGAGGGTAAAGTAAAGTTCACAAAGATTAAAAAAAAAAATTAAAACCTGCAAGAGAAGACATTAGAACAAAACAAAATGAAAACTTAAGAAAAAAACATCAATCAGTGTCATTTTCATCCGAACTGCTGCATCCAAGTTTGTGAAAAATCTTCTTAACCAATTTGGCAAGAGATTTGTGTTTCTTCTTCAAGTCAACTTAGTCGGCAGAAATTTGAACCATGTCTGTAGAGATCTTAGTTATTTCATCTGACATGCGTTCTTGTTCAGATGATAGTCGTTGCTGTTCTTTATAGATTGACGTCACAGAAGCTTCATCCTCTGAAGTAGAAGCTGGTATTGCTGCTCTTGCTGTTGCCGTTGTTACTTGCTGTGCTGAGGTTCTCTTGCTCCTTGGAGGGGTTGGGCTCTCATCTGGTTTACTTGAGAATGACTTCACAATGGTAGTGTCATTGATCGATCCCAGACTATGCATGTAAGTTGATGAACGAATATCGACATCAAACTTTCTGAAAATCTGCATAATAATCAGTGGGAATGGAAGTCGCTCAGTCGGATATGCATTCTCCACATATCTAGCCATCCGCGACCAAATGAGATAAGAAATATTGAAATTTGATCCCAACAAAGCTTCGGGATGTCCAAGGAGATATAGAAACAACATTCTATCCCAACGGAGAACCTTAGTTTGCATATTTGGTAAGATGTTGTAGTAAACAATAAAGTTCAAAAATCTATACTCCGGTCGAAGTTCTTTTGAAATAACCGAATTTCTCGCTGACCGGGTATCAGGCAAGTAGATTCCATCAACAACCGTCCTCCAGGTTGTATTGGACATGACATGTCCCTTCAAATAATGAATCCCTTTGACTTGGGCATTCATTCCTAGCACTTCTTCAATCAGTTGAGGCATGATCTTGAGGTTGACATTCCGAACTATTGTAACAAATTCTTTGGGTCCGTCCTCATGATCTTGAAGCTGCGTAGCACACAAATAAAAAGTCCTCACAGGATGAAGACAATATCCTGAAGTTTTCGAAAAATTACAGATTTGTGCAAGTCCAGCTTGATCAAACAGTGTTCCAAACACTCTTGAGCGTTCTTTGAGAGCTGCGACATTTACATGTCTCTCACCGATACATTCGCGCTTCTCAAAGTCCTTCATTCTGTCAGTGTTAATATGAACAAAATCTCGTGGAGGCGGCTCACTTGCCAGTGACTCATCAATCTCTATTCCACGAGCTCTCCCTTTCCTCTTTGCAACACTCTTTCTCTTCATGGACATAGGTGTTTGTTGCATTGGAGCTTTTCCTTTTTCAGCAGCTGTAGGCGGAGTCTTCGCCTTCGAAGAAGCAGGGGCTTTCCCTTTTTCTGCTGCTGCAACCAATGCTGCTGTTTCCTCAAGGACTTTATCCCAGCCCTCTGATTCTGTATCTGACTCGTCAAGAGAAACATACTCCCCTTCAGCTTAAGTTTTTCTTGTCCTCTTCAGCTTGTTCGATGCCCAAGTGTCAACCATTGCCGCGATGAGCACAAGAATCCAGCCAAAGATTATCTTGCCAGATTGTTAGAAACAGTCACCTGTGAGCAAGAACTCAAGGAACATGAAAAAATTATTTAATTTTCAAAAATTTTATAAAACATACCCAAACAATCCTTATCATGTATAGAGACTAGGAATCAATCTAGTTTTGCAAAAAGAATTTTAAAAATAGATCAATCACATGATTTTCGAAAATTTCCAAATTTTGCCCTAAAACCGAATTTTTAGAAATCGAAGCCCAAAAATTCGTTAATCAAATGAATACAAGGCATAGAAACAAAACTAATGTGTCCAGAGTTCTTATTTCAAAAGAAATTTGACCAAAAACCCTTTAAAAATGAATTCATAGCATGAAATCCACTCACGTTTTGAAGAACAATAGCAAAACAGTGAAAAACGGAGGTTTTGATCAAAAGAACTTACTTGGATCGAAAGAAAATGAGTTGCAAAAGATCCAAAACCCTCTTGATTCTAGTGAGAGAAACTCTAGGAAGCTAGAAACAAAAGTTTAGAAAAAATAGAAATAAAAAAAACCTTTCGTTTTCATTAAAACCTAGCCGCGGTCCGGATCAGGTTGGAATCCAGTTCAGATCGGCTACCCGCAGAGAAATCCCAACATTCGGGATCCGGACTGAGTCCATCCAGTCCGGACTGCCTGCAACTTTTTCTCCAGAAAAATTTGTAAAAATTTCAGAAAATCCAGAAAAAGTATGTAAGCATTCTTGCATATCAACTTTAAACAAAAAGTATCGTTTCACATAAAAAGAAATAGATTATACTAAATCTATCATTAATACTCAAATTATGAAACGAAAATTTATAAAAGTTATATCCTCTAAAGTTGAGCAAGTTCAAAACATCAATCACGATCTAATGAGTAACGTGTTTATCAAATCATCAATTGAATAAAGAAAATGAAGGCACAAAGATCGATAGATGTTTGACATCCCAAATAAATTAGATAATGTATCTAGTCAATATATCTAGGGAAGTGGCTCCTTAAGCATCTTTCAATTTGAAATCCCACCTTATACCAACCTTGAAATTCGACAAAGTCAAGTATTCCAAAAAATATTTTATCTAATAAACAAGAAACACCATGCTTGGTAAACATGTGGTAGCTGCACACAGTACTCGGACGACCGAGGTGGTAGCTCTTTCCTCCATGTGGTGGTATTTTTCATACTCTACTAGGGATGTAACTCTTTCCACATCTTTTGAGCATGAAACTTTAAATAATACTCCCCCTCAATTGGCTATCAATTATGTAAAATATTAAGTATTCAACCAACCATTGATCTCATGTTCATACTTAACTCAATTATCAAATAAGATAAAAACTATACCAAGAGATTATTGAGAGAGGAATTGACTTTGATCAATTAAAGATGAAATAATTGATATAAATGATCATTGCATCAAATGTATTATAATGATATTCAAATCATAATAGATTTCTCAAAATATGAAAAGATGCAATTAAAGTCAATTTAACAAATGCTCAGTTAATGTTCTATATACAAACACAAAACACAAAACAAAACCTAACCTAAGCAATGGTTCAAAATTTGTTATTTCAAAGAAAGCATTCCAATTACTTTTCGCAAATGAATAAAACGTTTTTGATCCAAAGGTTTTGTCAAAATATCAGCTAATTGATCTTCAGTTGAAACATAAGAGATTTGTAAAGTAATTGATTCAACTAGCTCTCTAAGAAAATGATATCTAAGTTCTATGTGTTTTATCCTTGAGTGCAACACAGGATTTTTTGAAATGTTAATGGCACTAGTGTTGTCACAAAGTAATGTTACCGAGGTCGCCGGGATGCGAAAGTCACTCAATACACTCTTCATCCAAATCAATTGAGTTACACAACTTCCCGCTGAAATGTATTCCGCTTCGGCAGTAGAGAGAGCAATGCAGTTTTGCTTCTTACTATGCCATGCAACAAGACAATGGCCAAGGTAAAAGCATGCACCACTCGTGCTCTTTCGATCATCCACTGATCTAGCCCAATCGGCATCCGAATATCCTATTATATCAAGAGATGTGCCCATAGGATACCAAATTCCAAAATTCAATGAACCTTTGATGTACCAGATGATCCTTTTCACTGCTTTCAGGTGAATTTCCTTCGATACTGATTGATATCTCGCACAAATCCCAACACTGAAGGCAATGTCCGGGCGACTAGCCGTAAGGTAAAGTAAACTTCCAATCATGCTTCGGTAAAGTTTCTCGTCTACTTTTTCTCCGTGAGATTCACATCTAAGTCCCTTATTGCTAGTTCCCATGGGAGTCGGAAAGTATTTAGAATCTTCTATTCCAAATTTCTTGACCAACTCCTTCGCATACTTGGATTGACACAAATTAATGCCCTCTTCAGTTTGCTTAACTTGCAATCCAAGAAAATATATCAACTCGCCCATCATGGACATCTCAAATTCGCTTTCCATTATTTCGGCGAATTTTGAAGCATCATTATTCCTTGTAGCACCAAATACAATGTCGTCCACATAGATTTGTGCTACAATGAAGTTGTCTTGAAAGTAGTTCACAAAGAGTGTCCGATCGGCTCCCCTTCGAGTATAGCCCTTTTCCAAAAGGTGCTTTGTCAGTCTTTCGTACCATGCTCGCGGTGCTTGTTTTAGACCGTAAAGAGCCTTTTTCAATCGAAAAACATGATTTGGAAGTTTATGATCAATGAAACCTTTCGGTTGAGCAACATAAACTTCTTCGTTTAGAAAACCATTTAAAAACGCACTCTTAACGTCTATTTGAAAAAGTTTTATTTTAAAATGACAAGCTATAGCAAATAAGATACGAATAGACTCGAGACGGGCTACCGGGGCATAAGTTTCATCAAAGTCTATACCTTCAACTTGTGAATAGCCTTGAGCAACTAATCGTGCTTTGTTCCGAATAACAGTACCTTCTTCATTTTTCTTGTTCTTGAAAATCCATTTAGTACCGATGATATTTTGTTGCTTCGGGGGCTTCGTTAATTCCCAGACTTTGTTCTTTTCAAATTGATTAAGCTCTTCTTGCATAGCTTCTATCCAGTAGTCATCCTGAAGAGCTTCATCAATATTCCTTGGTTCTACCATGGAGACGTAGCATGCGACTCCACATTCCAATTGTCTCCGAGTTCTTACTCCTTCTTGAGGATCTCCAATGATATTAGATCCATGATGGTCCTTGGAGATTCGAAGCGTTTGAGGTAATGGAGTACTCGGGAGAATTTGTGATGATTCCTGCACATTGGATGAACTAGAAGAACCATGAGATGCATCAAAATTTTCAGAAGACTTATCATGCAAAGATGCAATATCATTAGCAGGAGATTCATCATCAAGAGACATATCAAGAGTAGATTTATCAGAAGACAAATGAGAAGCTTCATCTACTTTAACATTAATTGATTCTATCATCGTCTTCGATTCAAGATTGTATACTCGATATGCTCTACTGTTTGAAGAATAACCTATAAAATTTCCTTCATCACTTCGAAAGTCGAATTTTTCAAGATTTTTTCGATCGCGTAAAATGTAACAGCGACTCCCGAAGATACGAAAATACTTGATATTAGGTTTTCTACTAAACCATAGCTCTATGGGGTATTCAAAGTACCCGGGCGTAAATAGATGCGATTGATCACATAGACCGCGGTGTTAATTACTTCAGCCCAAAAATATAAAGGGAGTTTCCGGCTATGAAGCATAACACGCGCAATCTTTTTGTGATTACCTGGATCTCCGCAGAGCTGTTGCAGTGCGTTGGGTGGCTTCTGGAGGCCTACGTGGTGTGTCGGCGGTGATTGTGCACAATTTGGACATAAGTGTTGGACCTTGGGCTTAAATGGATCACGTGGGTGATCGATTGACTCCATCGGATCTTTAGAAGTGGTTTCGCGCGAAACGGATATTAAAATTGAGCTCAGCGCGAAGTTTGGACAAAGAAACACCTTTCCGGATGCATTCGGCAAATTTTAGGAATGGAATTTGGCAAATCGGACACCGGATTTGGACTCAGCGCGCGAAAACGATCAAAATGGGCTATTTACTTGCATTTTTCGGAATTTGGAACAGTAAAGTTACTGTTCACGGCCGGAACAGTGATTCCGGCAACCGGCAGGCGGCGGGCAGCGGCGGAGCGCGGCGGCGCGGGCTCGGGCAGGCGGCAGAGCGGCGGCGGGCAGGCGCGCGGGAGCGCGGGCAGGTGCGCGGTCCACGCGGCCGGCGTCCACCGGAGGGAGGACACGTGGCGGCCACTGAGTGGGTGGTCCAGGCGGCGCGGTCCACGGAAGTGTCACGGGTGCACGGTGGACCGGTATGTGACACGTGGCAGCTTGTGATTCGTTGGCGTTGTGGACCCGGTCCACGGAACAGTAGCGGTTACCTCAGGGTGCGTGCGCGGCATGGGCGCGGAGCGGCGCCGTGCGCGCATGTGGGCGCGAATCCCGAGGCGGTGGCGCATGGGACAGCGGGCGCGGGGGAGGCCACGTGGCGCTTTGTGAGTGGCCCGTTTTGGTGTTTCCTGTTCTGGGGACACATCGGGTATTTTCTGAATTGTTTGTTTTGGATTTACTAGGTTGCATCCGAGGGTTTTTGGAAGGGGGATTTCGACCCCTTAGGGCCCTCAGCTCGAAGGGGGCTAAGAAGGAGAGTTGTTCTCCAGGAAGAGGAGCTTGTACCTGTCAAGTTTCAGATTTTTCGGCGACACGAATTTCAAGATTTCTATTTTACCGGCGCGGCACGACGTTTCTTCTTCGGTGTTCTTCTCCGTCGCATTTTGGTGTACGAGCTCCCCCGGCCTACCCCGAGCACCTTTTTCTGTGATTTTTGCACCGTTGGCTTCATGACAGGTAGAGCTTCAACTTTTGTGTTTTGAGTTTCCCCTATTTCAGATATTTTCTTGGAGCTTTTCGAGCTTCTCTTTGAACCATTTTCCACTGCGGAGTTTTGGACAGCACATCGGTATTTCGGTGATATCTTTGCGTACAGGCGTCGGATTGAGGCGTGCCAAGAGGCGTTTTTCATCTATACATCGCAAGAAGAATCCTCGAATTTCCTTGGATTTTTCTGGGTTTTCCCCGAAGGTGAAAAATCCCTGTTCCCAGAGATAAGTGCTACAGATTTTTGGTACAGGATACTTTCGAGAGGGTCACCTTGCCGATTTTATATCTCGGCCTACAGGTATCGGATTTGGGCGTGCGAGTACTCGTTTCGATCATCTCGACGCGAGGATCGCAGCGGCAATTTTTTGGGAATTTTTGGTCTCCATCTCGCAGGTAAAAACAGGGCATCTTTGGGACTAAATTCTGGACAGCTTGTATTTGGATACTTGTGTGCTTATCTGTGTGTATGTTGGGGATATTTTTGTACAGTGATCGCGGCAGTTGATCTTTTGGGCCAGAGCACTTTTCAGACTTGGATTTAGTGATCGAGGTGGGTGGCTGCTATACTCCTCATTTTCTGACATACCCCTAGGAATATTAGAGAGATCCTCTCATTGGTTACATTGAATGATCAACTATGGACATGCATGCTTAAATTAAAATAATTGTGAGCCTATCATATGGAAATTACAATTGTGGAAATCTGATAGTGGTTGGGATTTATACATGTTTGTATGGATATAGTATTGGCACTTAACCTTGCATGTGGAATTTACTTTCATGTTGGGATAAAATGAAACGTCTTGTGGGAGGATACCACTTGAGGATCTTTTGGGACATGCATAGGTGGATGATTTAGGTGAGGAAAAATTATGGATTTTAGACATGTGTGGATGGATAATGATTTTAGCATGATGGTTATATCTATGCGGAGCTATTAAATGATACACATGTGGAACCACTATTTGGCAGACTCTCTTTATCTTTCATGAGGACATATGCATGCTTGTTTGGACATCTAGATAGGCCATCTTTTATCGCTACACTTTCATGCTGGAACTTGACTTAGGAGAAACCATGTTTGCTTCCTTTCTCCCTTTCGTTAGTCAGGTGGTTATTGTTGCTCCGGTTTGAGCAGGGGTACGGGATAGTGTAGCCGGGACCTTGGGGTCGGGGACAGGTGGTATTTGATTGTGGGTTGTGGGGTATAGCGGCTACCGCGGATAGTAGGCGGTTGACCGGATACAGATTATTTCACCCGATTATGGGTTGTGGGGTATAGCGGCTACCGCGGACAGTAGGCGGTTGACCGGATGTCGGATGTGGGGCATGTTGTGATTATGGGTTATTCCGGCGACCGCGGATATTGGGCGGTTGACCGGAGGTCGGTTGTGAGACCTGGTTGTGGATTGTGAGGTATTGCTGCGATCGCGGATTTTGGGCGATTGACCGGATGTTCATTTGTGCATCAGATTGGGGATCAGTATTCTTTTAGTGGAGGGGTGTGTTCCACTGGGGCTTTATAGTTGTGATCCAGTCCTGCTTTTGATACTTATCACACCGGCGCGGTTATTGCCCGGTGATGCTTTCCTCGTGTGGGTCGCTCCCCTCGAGTTCCCCTCCGGAGGCCGGGGCCAGACAGTTATTGACAGTTTTTGCTATCACATCGGCGCGGCTGATGTGCCCGATGATGAGGGCGGTAGCAGGAGTTTTGCTATCACATCGGCGCGGCTTACTTACCCGATGATGAGGACGGTACAGATTGGGTTCATCTGGGACGGTTGGTTACTGTTGCATATAGTTATTCCAGTCCAGGACTGCATTTAGAGGCATAGCAGTGGTAGTTTCCTTTCTTCAGCAGTCATTATTGCTTACCACACTTCTTTCCCTTTTTGCCTCTGGTAGACCTAGTGGGGGTGTCAGAGTTTGAGGTTTTACCCACTAGGGGAGGCTACTGGTTTACTAGTAGTTCTCACCCCCATTCTTCTTTCCTCTTTTTCTTCTCCCTTGTTTTGCAGTGTCTTCTGCGGGTGCTGCTGGGCTTTCAGCGGCGGGTCGAGGAGAGAGGACGGCTGAGTAGATAGATACCGAGGCAGGATGAGCGAGTTAGCTGGATTGTTGATGTACCCATGTTTCCTCAGACGGTTGTACTTTTACTTTTGGGACTGGCTTTTGCCAGCAGGTTGTATTTATTTTTGGTGAGCTGGGAGAGACTGATGTATCATTTATACAGATGTATTGTATTTTATTTCCAGCTTCAGTCTGAGATGTATTAGTTTTAGTTCAGCTCTGTTTTTATTGCTCTTTTATTATTATCTCTTATATCTGAGCAGGTTTGGCGCTTCGTGTACGCGGGAAATACCGTGTGCACGGCGGATCTGTAGACGGACCCGGGTTCTGGTTTACACCCGGGGCGTGACACTTTTGAACAACCCTATTTTTGCGCTCGACTATACCGTTTTGCTGCGGTGTATAAGGAAGCTATACCGTTTTTCTCTTTACCCACGAAAGCATGAAAACGCATTGAGGGCATAGATCCCCTAAGGGAAGTTTCTTCTCTTCTGGGCGAGTCCTTTGCTCTCTGTTCCCAGCACTTTAGTACTCAAATGGCAGGAAAGTGTTCAAGCTATTTTCTTTCAACTTACTTCTAAAGCGCACGGAAGAAGCATTTTTTGCAAGGCAAGTCAAACTTTTTTTGATAGTGTCCAATTCAATAAGCCTCTCCCCAATAGCAAAAAAAGGGGAATCTCCTGTTTTGTACAAAGTAGCTATATTCTCATCCCCTGTTGCATAGGAAGAAAGTTTCTTGTGGATGTTGCAGTGCCTTTTGAGTGAGAAAAGAAGTTAGATTATAGGGCAAAGAAAAGCAGAGGTTCTAAGGCTAGTGAGAAAGGGGGAAAGTTACCATTCGAAGTGGTGTATGGTAAGAGGACTAACAATAAGGGGGAAGCGCGGCGATCAAAGCTTTGGTTTAGGGCCCACTTGGTTTAAACGAAGGAAGAGATCTTTCTAGCGATTCAGTTCCTAGAGGGTTCCAAACCTAACCTTCCAATATGAGAGAATTCATGTTTAATGCCATTTGAAGTGCAAAAATCAATAAATTTTGAATTGATGAATTCTCCACCTCTATCGAACACGGACAATCTTTTCATTTTTCTCAATCATAATACGATGACAAATATCATGAAAAGAGTCAAAAGTATCCGCTTTCTCTTTTAAAAATGCTACCCTAGAATATCTAGAGAAATCATCAACCATAAGAAAAATATACCATTTTCCACCCAAACTAGGTTGACGAGTTGGTCCCATTAAATCCATATGCAATAATTCTAATGAGCGTTTAGTTCCTACATGGTTCAAATTCTTGTGAATGGATCTAGTTTGTTTTCCTTTTTGACAACCACCACACACAAGGTTTTCTTTAAAGTTCAATTTAGGAACACCTCTAACTATGTCTTTGTTAGATATTCTAGATAGTTCCTTAAAGTTCATGTGACCTAGTCTTTCATGCCAAAAAGTCTCATTATCAAGTGACACTAGGTTACATTGTTGACTTGTTTTACCAGGAACAACATAGCAATTGTTTTGTGACCTAACCCCTTTCAAAATGAATGAATGGTTTTCATCAGTTACGAGACATTCTACAGAAGAGAAATTAACTGAAAAACCATCATCACACAATTGGCTAATACTTATGAGATTAGTCTTAAGGTCTTCAATAAACAAAACATTATTCAAAGCCGGGCCATTTGGAATAGTAATTGTTCCTTTGCCAACTATTTTTGAAGATCGTCCATCTCCAAAAACTACATGTCCTCCGGAGGTTTTCTCAAGGGTTTGAAAAACGTTTTTATCTCCGGTCATGTGGCGTGAGCAACCACTATCCAGATACCAAGACGAATTGTCATACGCATATAGTGATGTGTGAATGACAAGACAATGGAAGAATTCACCTTTGCGCACCCAAACCTTACGAGTTTTGGAATACGTCGGCTGTCACGCCACGGGGTCAAAACTGCGACCCGTGCCCGCCAACAGATCCGCCGCCCATACGAAAAACCCCGTATAGACGAAGCGTCTAACCTGCAAAAAGAATGATACTATAGCTATACAGATATCAGAGCTGAAAAGTAAACTACTGAAATAGAAATAATACAACTGTCAAATAGTACAAGTTTGAACCTCACTACAATAGTCTCTCAAAATAAAACTCTCAAAAATAACTAAGTACTAAAAATCCAGCAGACTGTACTACTAAGCTCCAAAAAGGGTACCGCTATACTCCAAGGACGAGTAGGGAACTAGGTCGCGACTCCCTCACCTCGATTAGCAACAAAAGGATCAGCAACTGGAGCAGCAGGAACTGGAGAAAGGGTCCCTGGGGAAAGACACCACGGCGGGTGTGAAAACTACATCCCACAGTAGTTCTCAGTGGGTACCGCTACCAAGCCCGGCAGTCTGCCCACTAAATCTACTAGAGGCATAAAGTAACAAATGCAATACTGAAAGGAAAGGAGCTGGAAAATAACTCTACAGCTACTATGCCTCTATCTAAATGCTCAAGAAGTGGAACAGATGGAAACATGATGCATCTACTAACTCTTAAATATAATCACCCAATCGACACTGACTGCCACATGGGGTCCAATCAAATCTGCGCCCACCTACTGCCGCACATCCACAAGAGGACGGGTCTACCGTAGGGCGTCCGTGACTGCCAAAACTGGCCCAGTCAGAGGGACTGCGTCGACAAGTCGCGATAGCAAAGTAACAGGCCCAGCTCCGGAGTGGCACTCGAGGGGCGCAACCCCACCGAGGAAAGTATCAGCGCATCTCTGTCGAGCTCAATATGGCTCATGCAGGCTATAGTCCAAATCCACGATCAACAAGATCGACAGTAACTAATATCACCTCTCTAACTCACAGCTGGGACCACCGTCAACCCGACGGCTCCCACAACAGAACACCAAACTCATAGATAACACAGAAAGGACCGACACCATAAGGGTTCGGAAATCCCGATAGGTCGGCGCCTAGAACCCCAATCAAACAAGAACAGACTCCAGGCTCCGCCTATCGAAGTTCCCGACCCCCTTACAGTTCGGGAACACGACCACCTCGGTACAACATGCGGAAGACACCAATCAGGGTCCGAAAGTTCTGGGAGACCAACACCTACAACCCTATCAAACAAGAACAGGTTCCAGGCACGGCCCCCGTAGCTTTCATCCCGAAAAAGGAACGGCCCCTAGAACCCAGATCACCCAAACTCTCTCGGGTGAGGAAGTTGTAATAAAAAGATGACAGTTATTACTGAAAACTATTTTAATCTAAGAAACCCAATTTAATATATTTTAGTTCTTTAATAAAAATCAGTTCAAATAAGTTTTATTTTCCAAACCCCGAAGGGCTATTGCCTTCACCCAAATCAAACAAGAACAGGCTCCGGCGACCCGCTCGAAGTTTGGAAGGAAAACATTAGTTTACAGAAATTATATGTGTCCAAAAACAATCTGGGTTCTAGGTCCTGCTATCACTAGTATACTATTGCCACTAACACGGTGGCAACACATAAAACAGAGAAACAAGACAACCCGGGACCACCATTCACCCAAACGGTTCCCGCCACAGATAAAAGACCAGCTACATCTACCAGACTCCACTCTGCCCCCAAGCACGAGTGTAACATGCATCCCACACTAAGAGAAATCCCGACCACTCGACCCACTACCCGGGCGAGGATAACACTATGTCCAGGAATAGAATAAGAAGTGTGGATATCTAAAGCATAAATAAACCTAGCCCAAGTGAGGGTTTTCTACTGGTTTGGTTACACATGCAACATATGGCAGGGTGCTAGGTCAAGTTTCAAAAGTAGCATTTAGTTTAACTAAAGCAAGATCAGGGAACATTAACCAACATGATTTCAACAACAACACAGGAAAGACAACATCTCTCTAACATGCATTCTAATATATCTCACAATCATGCATGCTTTCTATACAACAGAATTAATGAACCGTCCACCGGTTTTGGAAACGAAACAACCCACCTGGAAAATGCGTGTTCCACAACAGAATAACCTCCTCTCTGCCCAACTCTCCGTAAGATACCCAAATCTGTGAATTATTGCAAAAAGTACCACACATAGCATCAACGGTAGCAATTCCAAATACAGCACTTGCTGTTTGCCAAAACCAGCACAGAAAACGAGGAATTTCACCTCTATCCAGTCATCAGAAAAATCCAAAAAAATCACCGTTGCGATCCGCGAGACGAGTAGCCCCAAATCGAGTATTTATACTCCTCAATTCGACACCTATAGGACAAGATAAAAATAAAACATCGCGGTATGTTAACTCCCTCATAAACACAAGCCTGCAGCAAAATAGTCCCAAAGAAGCTTAATTATCACCTTTGAAGAGTCCTCCAAAAATTCCAATAAAAATACGACGGCGATCCTCGTGAAGAGTAGATGTTGATCGAGTCCTCACATGTCGAAATCGATGCGCGAGTGGAGAGATAAAAATCAGACAAGCCTCTGCTATCCAGAAAAACCACCAGCAGAAAAGGGATTCAAAGATGCCTCGTAACCCATGCCAAGAACTCAAAGTGAAGCAAGGTGATCAACACAAAAATCTAAGGTCTACCTCTCGTGAAACCGATGCCACAAAAATCATCCAACAATTCCATCGGAGTAGCTCTATGGACCTCGTGGACTGAAACGCGACGGAAATGGGCCACCGAAGAAGAAATGTCGCACTGCGCCGAATCGCCGAAACCGTCGATGTTGCGCCCTCCAAAAATTCCGAAACTCCCTCGAGAGATGCAGCATAAGAAGATCAACAAAGTTGCTTGAGGGCTCAAGGGGATTTGGGTTCGGGAAAAAGCCCAAAACAGCAAGAGAAAGGGCCTATTTATAGACAAAAGTCCAACATAGAGGTTGTCGGATTCGGGCCCAAAAATCGGGCGCCCGGAAAGCTACTGTAGCAACCCGAAATCGCGAGATCACGCCACGTGTCCCGCCCGAATCCACCGGATCGCGCCACCTGTCCCGCCGCCCCGCGTTCCGCACGCCTCGCGCACGTGGGCGGCATGCGCCCGCCAATGGGAAAGTGCCACGTGTCCCCACGTGGTTCACGCGGCGCACGCGCTCGGCCCATGCGCCGGGTCTTCCGGAAACTGTCGGCCAATCACACGACGCCACGTGTCACTGCCGCCGCCGCCTCATTTGACGCCGTCCAACCAATAGGGTGCTGCCACGTGGCATGACCAATCCTCGATGCTCCCGGTGCACGCGCCTGCTCGTGGACCCGCCGCCCGCGCCGCGCCTGCCCGCGCTACCCGCGGCCGCGTTTCGCTGCTGCACCGCAGCGCTCCGCCTCTTGCCCGTCGCCGCCGGCCGCCGAAACAGTATTTCCGACGGTGAACAATAACTTTACTGTTCCGAAGTCCGAAAAAAGCAAGTAAATAGCCAATTTTCATCATTTTCGCGCGCTGAGTCCAAATCCGATGTCCGTTTTGCCCAATTCCACTTTTAAAATTTCCCAAAGGCCTCCGGACAGGTATTTTTAATCCAAATTTTGCGCTGGGTCCAATCTAGAAATCCGATTTGCGCGCAACCATCTCTAACCCACAACACGGGCCTCCAGAAGCTGCAATTCACACAGCAAAAGCTCTGCGGAGATCCGGGTCATCACATCGGCAATGATCGTGACATTGATCTCCTTGGTGAACGCGTCTTGTTCGATTGATCACTTTTCTTTGGAATCCATAATGACGCCGTCTTGTGGGGTGTACTACCATTGTTCTTGACCTTTGGTTGATTTCTTCTTGAATTCCGATCTTTGTTCTTGATGGTATATGGTAGTTGTTGCAAGAAGCGCTTGATTTGATCGCTTGGCTCCATTCTTGCAATTCCGTCTTATGTGCCCTGCAAAACCACAACGAAAACATACCTTTGTGCAAGTTGAACCCGAAGTAGATGAGGTAGGCTTGTTAACGTTGGATGCAGTGATTTTCATCGGAGGAGGAGAAACCGACTGGGGCACAAACTTTGTACCGCTCAAACTTGGATCCTCACTGGTTCGAACGTATCCAAGACCCAAACGGTTCGTTTGATCGAGACCAAGCAACTTGTCCAACTTGCTCCTTCCAGAAGAGAATCGCTTCAAATCTTCCTTAAGTTTGAGTATGGCCTTCGTCATCTCCAATTTTTCTTGTTGAGCCTCGGAGTAGAACTTTAAGAAGTAATTAACTTTATCCACCAATTTGATGTGCTCCTTCTCGAAATGCTCGTTCTTCTCTCGAAGGGAAACATTTATTTTGACCAAGTTATCCCTTTCCTCTTCAAGAGCGTTTGAGAGAGAAGTTGCCTTTTTAGATTGTTCTTCAAGATCCCACAATCTTCTTCTCAAACTTTTGTTTTGCTTTGCCAATTTCTTTGAATCCTTTAATAATTTATGGTAGGCAAAAGCAAAATCTTCACCTTCAGAATCGCTCGGTTCATCATCCGTTGCATTCTTTTCATTTAAGGAGGAGTTTGATAATGAACCAGAGGAAGTCGCTGAAAAGCACATGTAAGGTGAAGTTGTGGACGCATGGAATGTTGTGGCGTTGTTATCCTCATCACTGGAAGATGACTCATCAGAAGTGGAAGTGTCATCCCATGTGATGGCTTGCATAGCCTTTTTCTTTGACGGATTCTTATTGGGACACTCCGTTGAGATATGGCCATAACCTCGGTATTTGAAGCACTGGATTTGTCCCTCAGAGTTTTTATTGTCTTTTGAAGAACCCTCTTGCTTTCTTGACTTAAAACTTGAAGATCCCTTGTCTTTTTTGGACTTAACGAAGGATGAGGATTTACTTGAATTTTTCCTTCGAAAGCTTCGGTGAAATTTCCTCATCAAGAGTGCAAGTTGTTTCTTGAAATCCTCCATGGATAGATTATCATCAGCGTCTTCTTCTTTTGTTGATTTCAATGCAAAACCTGAAGACTTAGAAGAAGAGGAAGGCTTTCCAGAAGAATAGTTAGTAGGAAAAGTCATTTCATAAGTTTGAAGTGCACCAACTAATTCTTCTACTTTGATTTCGTCCGGGTGTTTTACTGTTTCAATGGCTGCAATATTAGGGCGAAATCTTTTCAGAAGAGTTCTCAAAATCTTTCTTACAACTTTAGATTCTGGAATTTTCTCTCCCAAGTTAGCACATGCATTAACGATATCTTGTAATCGTGTATAATATTTTGTGAAAGATTTATTTTTTGCCATAAAAATAGAGTCAAATTTGCTCGTAAGCATTTGCAGTTTTTGAATCTTCACTAAACTTGTTCCCTCATGTGTAACTTGTAGAGTATCCCAGATTTCTTTCGCAGTCTCACATGCCGAGACGCGAGAAAACTCAGTTTGCGACAAAGCATTAAATAAGGCGTTAATTCCTTTGCCGTTGTAAGAAGATGCATCAATTTCTTCCTTAGTCCACTTCGACCTAGGTTTGATGGTGCGAATATCAGCAATAATCTCAGTAGGATTTGTCCATCCAAACTCAATTGATTGCCAAACCCGTTCATCAATGAAAATCAAGAACGCTCTCATGCGTACTTTCCAATATGCATAATTTGTTCCATCGAAGAACGGTGGTCTATTGATGTTTCCACTTTCAACCATTGTTTACAACCCTATTCCCTCTCTGATACCACTTGTGGGTTATGAATAATATGGATCTGAATAAGGAAAAAACTACCTAGAGGGGGGGTGAATAGGTGAAAATAATAAACACACCAAATCGTTGCATAAAAAATAACCCAATGCGGAAAATAAATAAAGTACGCAAGATTTACATGGAAAACTCCGTCACAGGAGTAAAAAACCACGGGACCGATAACACAGCGAAATCCACTAAGATTAAACACGTACAAGGTGATTTACCGTAACCCTATGACTCAACCTTTTTCATACGCTCCTAGTTGATCTTCTCCGCTCGCTCCGAACGCTCCTTGAATCCACGATTTGCGTCCCAACGCCGAATCCACGACGTTCAACGCCGAATCCACGACGTCCAACCGAATCCACGGTCTTCACCAATGCGGCACGTCTCGATCACACGAACGTGCCTCGCTCCGAATCCACGAGAGCGGTAGCACCTTGAATCCACAAGGCCACGCGAATCCTCGCGCCGATTTTTGAAAAAAATCGTTATTTTGATTATTGGTGGTGATTCTCCGAATACTTAGATCAATGATAGACAAGAAATACCATCTAAGTATTCTTCAATTTGATTCTACAAGAAATAGGAGTTTTGAAATCCTATAATCAAATTGAACAATATAGATGAAGAAACATGAATTTAATCGTGTTTTCCTTTCTTCTCTATATTTGCGGATTTTTCTTTTTCTTAAAAGAAAATCTTTTTCAAAGAATCAAAATTCACTTTTTACGATGAATAAAAAGTCTATTTATAGATTAGAGACCCTTGGAAAGAGATAAGCATCAAAAACTTCCAAAACAGAATTTTTCCCGCACGGCGGTCCGGACTGGATTAAGTCTGATCCGGACTGTCGTCAATTTTCAGAAGATTTTCTGAAAAACGCAGTTCGGGGTCTGGACTGAAATAGGGGAGGTCCGGACTGTTCATGTAATTTTTGCAGAATTTAAGGTTCGGGATCCGGACTGAAACAGGGGTGGTCCGGACTAGAAAATTTGCATTAACCAAACCATGTTTGGGGTCCGGACTGGACGTGGCTAGTCCGGATCCTCAACTTCCTAAAAGTCCAGTTTTTGATTTTTATGCATCAAAACATATTCCAAGTGTTTCTAAACTACACAAATGTATTTGGATCACCAAAATTATTTAGTTAAACGTACCTGATCAATCCGAATCCATTTTTCTTGAGATTGATGTAATTGATCCATAATTATTCATCTTCAATCTTCAAGACTTATACCACTTCACGAAATACGTCAAAACAAAATCCTTAACACGAGACACCTGCCTCACCGGCTCCGTGGACCGTGCCTGCTGCACCAGCCAACCCTCTGCTGCCACCTATCCAAAGCGGGCCAATGGGAAACCGCCACGTGGCACACCAGCAACGCTACGCCGCGTCTGCCCGCGCGCCTGCCTGGCCCGCGCGCGCTGCCCGCGCCTGCTCCCGTGGGCCGAGCCCACTGCGCTGCGCCTCCCGCTCCGCCATGTGGCGTACGGCACCAATAGGAAGCCGCCACGTGGCACACCCCTCGGTCCACCGGTCCACCATGCACCCGAAAACACTGAAAACTTCCGGGTGTCCGTTCTCGAGCGTCCGGACTCAGAAAAATACATCCAAATAGTCAATTTCCATCGTTTTCGCGCGCTGAATCCAAATCCAATATCCGTTTTGCCAAAATCCACTTCTAAAATTCAAAGAGGGCATCCGAATACGCTTGTGATCCATTTAACACGCTGAACCCCTTTTATGAGCCCAATACGCACACAAATACCTCCAACACCCAACAAAGGCCTCCAGAAACTGCTGATCCAATAGTAATCCTCTCGTGGGGATTCAGGTCCTCACAATACTAATCCCATTCCTGCTCTCTAACTCGAGCAATCTATAATATAAGCGAGAAAATAAAGGTTTTCTCTTAAGTTTGATTTCAACATGATTAGTATAGCATAAAAGTAAAATGTGGCCTAACTAGATGTTCAACAAGTATAAGGTAGTTCTCACACATAAAGTAAATGGTTCTCACATAATCTCAAGTTTAAACATGCTTTATTTAGATATAAATAAAAATAACATCCATACCACACTGTGCCAACATCCAGTTGAATCGACTTGTAGGCCGCAATTTCGATGTGCTCAACAACCCACCTGTTAGCCCAATGGCTGGAATCCAATCACGTAGAGTTTTGGCGATCACAATATGTTGTTCGATGGCTTCCCAACAACTTGCCTATGTCTTGAGATTCCTGTTTGGAGAAAAATTACTAAAGTGCATTACTAACCCAATTTCCGATGCAGAATTATAAGCTTAGATTCAGCTTGCTATAATTTCCAATTTAAATACCTTTACAAGTTGAATCCAAAAGTAAAATTGTTCATCTTGCATCTGAGATTATAACTATCCCTTAAAGTTAACCCCCACAATCACAATTAACCACGAAATCATACTCAACCCTCAATTTACTATATGAGCCATTCCAACATACATGCAGATTTTCAGCAGCAATGGGACTGAAAAGAACTTAGAGATGGTGTATCAATTCTTATCCAAATTTCATGATTAAGGTATCAATTTGTTCCTCTTGAAGTCTAGAAGAAAACACAACTTAAATTTCAATATTTCACCAAGAGAGCAAGGAGAAAACCTACAATTACCACATGCTATCCTAAACTACAATCTGAACAAAGGGCTTCAAAGATGATGAAATTTACCTGGTTTGTAGCAAGATTTAGCCCTCCTCTTCAATACGAAAAATGTAGGGCTCTGAGTCCTGGTGAATTTCCCACAAAAATGAGCCCAAAACGCTACTTCTTCAGTCCTAGGGAGCAAAAACACTATGCATGACTCAAAACTAGGTCCCAAATCTCAGCTGTACACCAGAGTTCCAGAAATGTCTTAATTTACCTGAGTTAACCCCCAAATTTGAAGTTTCAGTAAATACGAAAATTGGAGCTCTTTAAGTCCTGAAAATTTTTCAGCAAAAATCAACTTAAAATTCTATTTGTACATCCCAGGGGAATAGAAACACTAACCACTGCTCAGAATACACAACTGAAAACAAGTGCTTCAAAGATCACTATATTAACCTAGTTTAGAGCTCCAATTAGGTCCCCTCTTCAATATGAAAATTGAAGATATTGAAGTTGTGGAGATAACCCCATAAAAATGACCTTAAAATTCCACTCCTACTGCTCTAGAGGCCTCCGGAAAAAAAATGCGACGAGGTGAAACAATGAACCAGCAATGACCAAGCTCCAAAAATGGTGATTTCTTGATGAAGGGGAAGGGTGTAGAGCTCCTCTTTTGATCTCCCAAGTAACTAGAGAAGGAGGAGAGATCAAAAAGGGCAAAATTCTGTAATTAGGCCCCTTAAAATAGGCTTAACAAGCTCTATAAGTGAGCTTGATGTACACCAAAACATCTTCACCAACTCTCCTTTCACAACCATCCCCCTTGCACCGGATCCGGTGCGAGGGGGTCGGACCATTTCCAAAACACCCTCACCAACTCTCCTCTCACAACCATCCCCCTTGCACCGGATCCGGTGCAAAGGAGGTCGGACCAAATGGTCCGACTGACCAGTGTCGCGTGGGCGCGGAGCCAGCACGGCCCGCCCCACGCGTGGCGCATGTGCCGCCCGGTGCACCGCGCGTGCACCGACCTCGCGCCCAGGTGCCTGGACCTGGTGCAGCGCTTGTCACGCCCCGGGGTCGAAACTGTGGCCCGAGCTTGCCAACAGATCCGCCGCCTATACAAAACCCTGCATAGGCGAAGCGTCTAACCTGCAAAAGATAATACTAAAGATATACAAATATCAGAGCTGAAAAGACAACTACTGTAAAACTAAAATCCAATCACTGTACAACTGAAAATAAATATACAATATCCATCTCCCAAATACGATTATATACAAAATCCTCTGATACAACACTCCAAACTCTACAGGGAGGTAAACAGAAATAATACATCAGTGTACAGGCTCTCAGTACAAGTCAAATCCTCACAGTACAATAGTCTCTCAAAAGTGGAAATAAACTAATCTACTGACTGTACTGCAAATCTCCAGAAAGGGGGCACCGCTATACTCCAAAGACGGGTAGGGAACTAGCTCGCGACTCCCTCGCCTCAGTCTGTAGGATCAGTAACTGGAGCAACAGGAACTGGAGAAGGGGTCTCTGGGGAAAATACACCACAGCGGGTGTGAGAACTACATCCCATAGTAGTTCTCAGTGGGTACCGCCACCAATCCCGACGGTCTGCCCACTAAGTCTACTAGAGGTATAAGATAACAGAAAATTGAAGAAAGGAAAGTTGAAAATAACTCTATAGCTACCATGCCTCTATCTACTATGCTCAAAGGGTGATACAGATGAAAATGATGCATCGACTCAAACTCAGTATACTCAATCAACCCAATCACAGTGACTGCCACATAGGGTCCAGTCAAACCTGCGCCCACCTACTGCCGCACATCCACAAGAGGACGGGTCTACCGTAGGGCGTCCGTGATTGCCAAAACTGGCCCAGCCAGAGAGATTGCGTCGACAAGTCGCGATAGTAAAGTAATAGGCCCAGCTCCGGAGTGGCACTCGAGAGGCGCGACCCCACCAAGGAAAGTATCAGCGCATCTCTGTCGAGCTCAATATGGCTCATGCAGGCTATAGTCCAAATCCACGATCAACAAGATCGACAGTAACTAACATCACCTCTCTAACTCACTGGCTGGTAATACTCACAGCCGGGACCACCGTCAACCCGACAGCTCCCACAACAGAACACCAAACTCATAGGTAACACAGGAAGGACCGACACCATAAGGGTTCGAAAATTCCGATAGGTCGGTGCCTAGAACCCCAATCAAACAAGAACAGAATCCAGGCTCTGCCTATCGAAGTTCCCGACCCCCTTACAGTTCGGGAACATGACAACCTCAGTATGACATGCGGGAGACACCAACCAGGGCCCAAAAGTTCCAAGAGACCAACACCTACAACCCTATCAAACAAGAACAGGTTCCAGGCACGGTCCCCGTAGCTTTTGTCCCGAAACAGAAACAGAAAAGGCCCCTAGAACCCAGATCACCCAAACTCTCTCGGGTGAGGAAGTTGTAATAAAAAGATGACAGTTATTACTGAAAACTATTTTAATCTGAGAAACCCAATTTAATATAATTTAGTTCTTTAATAAAAATCAGTTCAAATAAGTTTTATTTTCCAAATCCCGAATGGCTATTGCCTTCACCCAAATCAAAAAAGAATAGGCTCCGGCGACCCGCTCGAAGTTTGGAAAGAAAATATTAGTTTACAGAAATTATATGTGTCCAAAAACAGTCTGGGTTCTAGGTCCTGCTATCACTAGTATACTATTGCCACTAACACAGTGGCAACACAAAAAACAGAGAAACAAGACAACCCGGGACCACCGTTCACCCAAACGGTTCCCGCCACAGATAGAAGACCAGCTACATCTACCAGACTCCACTCTGCCCCCAAGCACGAGTGTAACATGCATCCCACACTAAGAGAAATCCCGACCACTCGGCCCACTACCTGGGCGAGGATAACACTATGTCCAGAAATAGAATACGAAGTGTGGATGTCTAGAGCATAAATAAACCTAGCCCAAGTGAGGGTTTTCTACTAGTCTGGTTACACATGCAATATATGACGGGGTGTTAGGTCAAGTTCCAACAATAGCAATTAATTTAACCAAAGCAGGATCAGGGAATAATAATTAACAGGATATCAATCATAATAGGAAAGATAACATTTCCCTCTCTAACATGCATCCTAATCCATCTCATAACATGCATGTTTCCTATATTATAGAATTAACATGCAGTCCATTGATTTTGGAGGCGAAGCAACCCACCTGATTCGCTTTCCGCAGGCAAAGCCGAAGCCGGTGCAGTGCGAAATCGCTCATAATCCAAAATCTGCCGAAACAGTATCCTCGGTACTCAGTCGCACAATCCTCTGCTCAAACCAACAACACATCCAATAATTAGAAAACACCATATCACACTCTTGCTGTTTTTCCAAAACAGCAAAAAGAAGGGCCTTTTTCACCTGCATTCTATCAACAAAAAAATCCAGAAAAATTACAGCTACGATCCTCGCGACGAGTAGATACAAATCGACTATTTATATACCTCGTTCCGACACCTGTAGCCCAAGATACAATTAGAACACTGCGGCAAGTCAAACTATCCACAATCAAAATCCTGCAGGAAACCAGTCTGAAAGAGGCTTAATTATCACCTTCAAAAATTCCTCCAAAAATTCTAATAAAATTACGACGGCGATCCTCGCGAAGATTAGATGTCGATCGAGCCCTCATACGTCGAATTCCGATAATTGAGTGCAGAGATAAAAATCTGACAAGCCTCCGCTGTCCAGAAATTCACCAGCAACAAAGGGGTTCAAATATGCCTCGTAAACCATGCCAAGAACTCGGAATAAAGCAAAGTGATCAACACGGAAATCGAAGGTCTACCTCTCATGAAACCGATGCCGCAAGAATCGTCTCAAAATTCCATCGGGGTAGCTCAGGGGGTCTCGCGCACTGAAACGCGACGATAGAAGCCAAAATCGAAGGAACGTCGAAGTGCGCCGCGTCGCAGAAATCGCCGGTGTCGAGATCTCCAAAAATTCTGAAACTTCGTCAAGGGATGCAACACAAGATGAGGACCAACTTCTCTTTAAGGCTCAGTCCCAGATGGGCTTGGGAAAAGGGGCTAAATCACAGGCCAAAGGGAGGTATATATAGTCAAAAACCAACATTTCAAGAAATGACCAATGTATCCCAGGTTTCGGGCGCCCGGTTCATTTCGAGCCGCTACAGTGCACTCGAACCGGCCTCCAATCCGGACCATCCATCAGCGCCCGGAATCACCACAGCGCGACATGTGTCCCCACACAGCAAATAGTGAGCACAGCCGCTCAGCTCGCGACACGTGGCCTCGCCCCCGCGCCCGCCTTCCCGCGCGTCAGCACCTCGGGCGGCGTGCCCACGTGCGCGCACGTCGCGCTGCCGGCAACCATGGTGTGCACGAATCCCGAGGCACCTGCCTCCCTGTTCCATGGACCGCACTCGTGCACCAGCCAATCCCACGACGCCACGTGTCCACACCGGACCAATCAGGAAACGCCACGTGGCACACACCCGCGCTGCACCGCGCGCCTGCCCGCGCCCGCGCGCCTGCCCGTGCCGCTCCGCCGCTTGCCCGTGCCCGCTCCGCCGCCTGCCCGCGCCTGCGCCACCGCGCTCCGCCGACCGCCGCCGCTGCCCAGCCGGCCGGAATAGTAACTTTTGCCTCGAATTTCGTGTTTTGGCATCCGGACTTCGAAAAAAACAAATAAATAGTCCATTTGCGCTGAATCCAAATTTGATGTCCTTTTTGCTAAATTCCACCTCCAAAATTTGCCGAAAATTCCCGGAGAAGCAAACTTGATCCATTTTTCGTGCCGGATCCAAAACTGGGGTTTGATTTGCGCGCAATCATCTCTAACATACACCATAGGTCTCCAGAAGTCCCCAATCACACTGCAAATTCTCTGCGGAGATCCAGATCGTCACAACGCTGCCGTGCACCGCGCATGAACCGGCCGGTGTTCCGCCGTGCGCCGGCCGCCCGTGAACCCAGTCCACCGACTCTGTACACCCAAAAACCTTATTTTAAGCCAAAAATACGGAGATATAGTGTATTTTTCATGATTTTTTGCGCTGGATCCATTTTTCATGTCCATTTGGCAAACCGAGGACTCCGACACACCGAAAATGTGTGGTCAAAGCCCTCCATTCCCAAACACAACTACCACAAGGCCCCAGCTCACCACATCCTCCCCCACAAAAAAAAAAAAATTCGTCCTCGAAACCAAACGTACCTCAGGGAGTAGCCTCAAACAGGTGGGGGTAAGAAGTCCTCATCTCCTCCTCTGGCTCCCAGGTAGCCTCACGCTCACCATGATGGCTCCACTGAATCTTCACGAATGGTATGACCCGATTGCGCAATTCTTTCGTCTCACGGGCAAGAATTCGCACCGAGTACTCCAAATAACTCATATCCTCCCCAAGCTCCAAAGAAGAGAAATCCACGACATGTGAAAGGTCATAAACATACTTCCTCAACACAGAAACATGAAATACGTCGTGGGTGCCTGCCAGCCGGGGTGGTAGCGCAACTCGATAAGCAACAGGTCCAATGCGCTCCAAAATCTCAAACGGGCCAATGAACCGTGGACTAAGCTTTCCGCATACACCAAATCTGCGCAAACCTCGAAATGGTGAGACCTTCAAGAAAACATGCTCTCCAACCTGGAACTCCGGGTCTCGTCGCCTCCTGTCGGCATAACTCCTCTGCCGATTTTGAGCTGTCACTAGGTGGCACCGAATCATTTTCACTTTTTCCTCGGCCTCCTGAGGTAATTCTGGTCCCAATGTCTTTCTTTCACCCACTTCACTCAAATACAAAGGGGATCGGCATTTGCGTCCATACAATGCTTCAAACGGCGCCATCTGGATGCTCATCTGATAGCTATTGTAGTACGAAAATTCCGCCAATCGAAGATGTCTATCCCAACCTCCGCTAAAACTCAGGACACAAGCTGTGAGGACCTGGATCCCCACGACGAGATTACTGGTTGATCAGCAGCTCCTGGAGGCCTATGTGGCGTGTCGGTGGCGTTTGTACACCAATTGGACACTAGTGATGGACTCGGTATGTTAAATGGATCACGAGAGTAGTCAGATGACCCCGTCGAATGCTTAGAAGTGGTTTTGCGCGCAATGGATATTAAAATTGGGCTCAGCGTGAAGTTTGGACAAAAGAACACCTTTCCGGATGCCTTCGGCAATTTTTAGAGTTGGAATTTGGCAGATCAGAAAGCGGATTTGGATTCAGCGCGTGAAAACGATGAAAATAGACTATTCACTTGTATTTTTCGGAGCTCGGATGCCGTGCACGGATTTCGAGGCACCTTTTACTGTTCCGGCGGCCGGCGGCCGGCGACGGCGGCGGCGGCGGCGGGCAGCGGCGGATCGCGGCGGCGCGGGCGCGGGCATGCGCGGGCGGGCGCGCGGGCGGGCGCGCGGGCGGGCGCGCGGGCAGGCGCGCGGGCGCGCGGTGCACGGGAGCAGCGTGCCACATATCGGGTTCTCATTGGGTTGCCTAGGGACACGTGGCCGCGTAGGATTGGTCGGCGCAGCAGGCGCGGCCCACGGGAAGGCATGGGTGTACGGTGGACCGGAGGGTGACACGTGGCAGCGTGCGGTTGGTGCGGTGTTGTGCGCCGGGTACACAGAGCGGGTGCAGGCTGCCTCGGGGCGCGTGCGTGCAGAGATGGCAGGCGGCGGCACTGTCGCGCACGTGGGCGCGCGTTGACTAGAGCCGGCCACGTTTCGGCTCCCCGTTGGGCCACGTGTCGTGCGGGGGATGGCCCTGCACGGCTGTCGCCTGTTTGGCGGGCGACGTGGAGGCCCGTGGGGGATTCGGGCCTGCACAGTGTTGGGCCGGGCCCAACACTGTAGCAGCCCGGATTTTTCGGGCGCCCGGAAGTGGGGACAAATCCGGTATTTCGCGATTTGTTTTCTGGAGCCTATTTAAGCGATCCGAGCCTTCTTCCTCTCCCTTTTTCCGCCATTTCCGAGCCTCCCCTCGCTGCGGCGCCTTCAGCAACTTTCTTCCTCGCGCAGTGTTGCATCCATTTGCAGAGTTCGGAGATTTTATGTGGCACGCATCCTGAGGTTTCCTTTTTTACGGCGCGGCACGACGCTCGTCCATTTGTGTTCCCCTTCGTCGCGTTTCGGTGCGCGAGCTCCCCCGGCCTACTCCGACCACCTTTTCGAGCGATTTCTTCGCCGCTGGATCCGCGACGGACGGGGCTACGATCTAGGTATTTTCAGCATTCCCTAGTTTCTCGCTTTTCGAGTAGTTTTTCCATGCTTACTGGGGGGTCTTTTGCTGTGAGTGTTTTCATGAGGACAGCGGGTTGTTTCGAGGATATCTCCGCGCTCAGGCATCGGATGGAGATGTGCCTGTACACTTTTTGCATCTACGCATCGCGAGGATCATCACCGTATTTTTTAGGATTTTTCTGAGACCTTCCCGGAGGTATACTTTTCCCCTTTTATCTGTGCAAGATTTTACAGTTGTGTGGTTGTATGTTTTTGCGCGCATGTACTGTGGAATTTGTAACTTGGCCTACAGGGCTCGGAATTGGGCATGCAGGTACCCGTTTCGAAGGTCTCGACGCGAGGATCGCTGTGATATTTTTATTGGATTTTTCTGGGCACTTTCAGTAGGTGAAATAAGTGTATCTTTGGGACTGATTTTCAGTGTGTTTGTGCGTGGTTAATTTTGGGAATTGAAGTGTAACTTTGGACCTTTTGTGGTACCCAGGAAGGTTCGCGAATGTTTTTGGAACACTGCTAGGAGCCGAGGTTGGAGCGACATGTACCGTGGATTGGGTTCAGAGGATTGTGCGTGCAAGTGGCCACGCTCTTCGCCGACCCCAGGTTTGCCTTGGATTGAGCATTTCAGGTGGGTAAGCTTAATTTGGTAACTGTATAAGGTTTTTATATCATGGTGAATGTAAGTGCACATGTGGGGATATCACCCCTCTATGATTGATAACAGGCATATTTGTTATACAACCGATATGAGCGAGAGGTAAGTAAGGAATGGCCTACTTGGGTGAGATTGGTATACCATAGTAGGAATATTTTAGCATGCTTTACTAATATATGTTTCACCCACTTTTATTGTTTCTGAGGACAAAGCATACTTGCATGGACATGTAGTTAGGCCATCTTTTACTCCTGCACTACTTTTGGAACTTGACTTAGGAAAAACCATGTTATCCTTTTCTCCTTCTTTGTTAGTCAGGTGGTCTGTGTTGCTCGGGTTCGAGTAGGGGTTCTGGGTAGTGTAGTCGGGCCTTGGTGTCTGGGACAGGTTGGATTAGTTGTGGGGCTTTGCGGCAACCGCGGATATTGGGCGGTTGACCGGATATTTATTTATGCACTAGATTGGGTATCTGATTTCTCTAGTGGACGGAGTTTCCCACTTTGATCAGAGTCATGATCCAGTCCTGCTTTTGTTACTTATCACACTGGCGCGGATATTGCCCGGTGATACTTTACTCGTGTGGGTCGCTCCCCTCGAGTGCCACACCGGAGTGTGCGATCGGACAGTTAGAGTGGCCGATCTGTTACTTACTTTTGTTTGCGATCGGACGGTAATAGTTGCCGATCTGTTACTTACTTTGAGTCCTTGAGACTCCTATCCCTGATACTTTACTCGTGTGGGTCGCTCCCCTCGGGTGCCACTCCGGAATGTGCTATCGGACGGTTAGAGTGGCCGATCTGTTACTTACTTTTGTTTGCGATCAGACGGTAATAGTTGTCGATCTGTTACTTACTTTGAGTCCTTGAGACTCCTATCCCTTATCGGTGTTATGCATTGGCCAGCACACCCGATTCGTCAGGCACAGCAGGCAGTACCAGTATTTCTGGCGTCACTAGATTGGGTTTATTACAGATGTTTACTTTACTGTTACACTCGTGTCAGGGGGATCGAGTGGAGTCTAGTAGTCGTGTTTAGACCAGTGCTAGTGTTGTTGGGAACCGTTTGGGGATCGACGGTTGTCCCAAGGTCATTGTGAGTTGTTGACCGTTGTACGAGACGCATGGCAGGCATGGCAGGCATGGCAGGCATAGCAGGCATGGCAGGCATAGCAGGCATAGTAGGCATAGCAGGCAGTGCCAGGGATTACTGGTCTATCGATTGGGTCGATTGTGCACTTCATGTGCTTGTGGCTGCATACCACTCTTTGGTTCTCCCCTTTTGGGCATTTAGATAGAGGCATGATAGCTGTTGAGAGTCTCCAGCTTCCTTATTTCAGTCTTTACGGCTTTGGTTAGTTTTTGTCTCTTGAGGACTTAGTGGCAGACCGTCGGGTCTGGCGGTAGTACCCACTGAGAACTCCTTTTTTGGTGTAGTTCTCACACCCTCTGGGGGTTTTCCCCCTCATTTTTCCTTCCTCTTCTTTGTTTTGCAGAGTCTTAGCGGGTGTTGCTGATTCTGCGGTTGTTGATCGAGGCGAGAGAGTCGCGAGCTAGATCCCTACCCGTCGTTGGAGAGTAGCGGTACCCCCCCCCCTTCTTCAGAGGAGATCTTCTTTAGATTAGTTATTTTATTTTTTCTTTTTTGAGAGACTGTTGTAGTGAGGATGATATGTATTGAGAGCCTGTACACTGATGTATTTATTGGAGATATCTCCCTGTTGAGTTTTGAGCTTAGTATATGAGGATATTGTATGATTATCATTTTTGGGAGATGGACATTGTTGTATTATTTCCAGTTGTACAGTAGTTGATTCTGGTTATATAGCAGATTTTCATTTATAGCTCTGATATCTGTTAGCTGTAGTACTTTTCTTGCAGGTAGGACGCTTCGCCTATGCGGGGTTTGGCGTAGGTGGCGGATCTGTCGGCGAGCCCTGGTCGCAGTTTCGACCCCGGGGCGTGACACAAGCCCTCAACATATTCTCAAGTGTCTGAATGGTGCGCTCTGACTGTCCATCGGTCTGTGGGTGAAAGGCTGTACTGAAATGAAGCTGAGTATCCAAGGCAATCTGAAGGCCCCTTCAAAAATGTGATGTGAATATCGCGTCTCTATCAGATACGATCGAAGCTGGTACCACGTGTAGTCTCACGATCTCTTCTATGTACAGCTGCGCTAACCGCTCCAAGGACCAACTCATTTGAATAAGGAGAAAGTGGGCGAATTTGGTCAATCGATCGACAATAATCCATATAGCATCAGCTCCACTCTATGACCTCGGTAGTCCAGAAATAAAGTCCATGGTCACATGATTCCATTTTTATTCAGGTATTGAAAGGCTTTGTAACTTGCCAGCTAAAACCTGATGTTCAACCTTAACTTGCTGGTAAGTTAAACAATGAGAGACGAATCTTCTAATATCTCTCTTCATCCCAGTCCACCAAAATTGTGCCCGAAGGTCTTTATACATCTTACTACCACCCGGGTGAATGGTATAAGGTGTATAGTGAGCTTCCCTCAAAATCTGCTCCCTAATCCCTGAATCCATAGGCACACAAATGCGGTCCCTATACCTGAGTACTCCCGCTGAGTCAATGGCAAAATTTTCGATCTGACCTGACTAATTCAAATTAAATAAATTAAAATATTAAATAGTAAAATTAAAACTTTGAAAGATAAGAAGAACGAATCAAAATGATTCAAAATTCAGATAAATTTTATATATTTTTAGTTTTATTATTTTAGACATATTACAATATATGAGTAATTTATAATAAATTATGTTTAGACAATTATATTATAGAGTGAAAACCATGAATATGAGTAGAGAGAGAAAAGAAAGATAGAGAATGTAGATTAAATTGAGTCATATTTGAAATGACGAAAAATCGAATTAAATTGAGCTATGTTTGAATTGATAGATCGACTGAATTGAGCTACATTTGAAATAACAGCCGGTTGATTTGGTAAAAATACAATCGAATTTTATAGACCGTGTATTTATATATTTTAAATAAATAAATTTTATATATATATATATATATATATATATATATATATATATATATATATATATATTAAAAAATTTCGATTTTAATCTTTGGTTACGGCCAAGGTGCACGTGTTACGGCCCAAGGTGCACGTGTCGACTTCAAATTAAATTGCTTTCACAAAGTTTATAAAGATTTAAAAATAATCTTTATATATATAGACTAGAGAAATAGAGACATAGATTCCTCCTATTTCCCATGCGCGCTATAAATAAGTGACCGTTGTCGGTCTCCTCCACTACTTCAAGACGCCCCTCACTCCCCTCTCCTCTTTCCTCCTCCGTTTCCTCACCCTATGCGAAACCCTAGCTCCGACGAAACCTAGTTGCTGATCCCACCCCTACGGGATCTCCTTCTCCGGCGATGTAGGAGACGCCTCCGCCGCCGACCATGGCTTCTTCCTCCGGAGAGAACCCCACGGATGGACCCGTCCTCCTCCATGGCGACCTCGACCTCTGGATCATCGAGGCGCGCCGCCTCCCCAACATGGACTGGTTCTCCGACCACCTCCGCCGCTGCTTCGACCCGTGCAGCTCCCTCATCCCCTCCCCCAAACCCTCCTCCGATCCCGGCGATTCCGACCGCGATTACCATCGCCACCATGAGGGTAAGATCATCACCACCGACCCCTACGTCACCGTCTCCGTAGCCGGCGCCGTCGTCTCCCGCTCCCGCGTCATCCCCAATTCCCAAAACCCTAGGTGGAACGAGCACTACCTCGTCCCCCTCGCCCACCGCGCCGCCTCCGTCGACTTCAACGTCAAGGACGACGACCTCCTCGGCGCCGAGCTCGTCGGTTCCGCCTCGGTCCCCGCCTCCCTCCTTCTCGCCAGCGCCGGCGGCGTGATCCGCGAGTGGCTCCCCCTCCGCCGCCCCAACGGGAAGCCGCCGAAGCGCGGGGCCGCGCTCCTCGTCGCCCTCGCCTTCGTCCCCGCCGAGGAAAACCCTAGCTACCGGATCGGCATCGCCGGGGACCCGGAGAGGCGCGGGGTGAGGGAGGCGTACTTCCCCCTGCGGAGGGGTGGGGCAGTGACGCTGTACCAGGACGCGCACGAGCGTGAAGGGGAGCTCCCGAAGATCGAGCTTGAGGATGGGCTCGTGTTCGAGCATGGCACTTGTTGGCAGGACATGTGCCAGGCGATCCTCGAGGCTCACCATCTTATTTATATTGTTGGGTGGTCGGTGTACACCAGGGTGAGGTTGGTGAGGGAGCCGACACGGCCGCTCCCGCGCACTGCCACGGAGCTCACGCTCGGCGAGCTCCTCAAGTACAAGTCCGAGGAGGGGGTTCGGGTGTTGTTGCTTGTGTGGGACGATAAGACCTCTCATGATAAGCTGTTCATCAAGACTGTAACGCAATTTTACCTCCTCTACATGGCTTTTGATTTATCTCTGTTTATCAATCTACCCGTAAATTTGTTTGGTGCTTTTATTTATGCCGAAAGAATTTGGTAGGATTTATTATTGCATAGGTAAATCTCATCCATGATATGTAGTCAAATTTTATAAAATTTATTTGTTGGAGTGATGCAATAACCCAAAAATACCCCTTCTTAAAGTAGTTTGATTATTGTGGCACCCCAGAATTTAGAAGTCCTATATATAAGGTACAGTAGAGCTAAATCTCTTAACTCGGCTATAGCATATTTGGCGGTCATTAAACCTAAGAATTTAAGAGGGTTGAGTTAGTTCTATGATGGGTGACCTCCTTGGGAAGTGGGGCAATCACAATTAGCGCTCTTTTAGGGGTGGCAATTAGGTTGGTATGTTCGGGCTGAGACGAGGGATTTGAGTCATTTTGAGTTTTGGGTCGCTTTGGTTTTCGTGTCTTTTCGGTTAGGTTGGTTTCATGCTTTTGATTTCTTATGTTTGGGACCATATTGGTTTTCAGGTCGCTTGTATTTGGGTTACCTTGGGACGTTGTACGATTTGGGTTGCCACAGATTGGGTCAATAGGATTTGGTTTGTTTGTGATTTTGTTGTTCAGGTTTAATTTTGAGGTGTTTAGGTCTCATCTCGTGGGTTTAGGTTTGTGTTCTCAAGTCATCGTTATCATTAATATCAGGTGCTTCAGATTTCGGACTATCTCAGAATCGAGTAATTTGTGTTTGGGTTGCTTTGAATTCAACTGGTTTCAGGTTTTGGGTCTCTCAGGTTTTGGTTTGTTCGGGTGTTGGGTTGTAAGGTCTCAGTTTACATGGGTTCTAGTTGTCTGAAAATTCGGTTCACTTTGCTCTCGACTGGCATTAGATATGTATTTATTTTACTTTCAGGTTATTGACTTTTTAAAGTCAGATTAGGTTGGATCAAATGAGCTTAGGGGCAGGTTGGGTTTGGTCAGCTTTTCCCACCTTTATTTTCTTGTTGTCTAATTTAATAGATTTGAAACATAATTGTATGATCTATCCATCTCTTGCCAAACTATATGCTTGAATTGAATTCAATTCTATCCATTTTGTAACATTTTCTAGCTTATGCTGTTAGAAAAGTGTTGTCTCACACTAAAGGTAAACACTTTTCTGATCATTTCTTTCTACCTATCCTTATGTGTGCTTTCATGATTTGCTATTCTATAGGGGGGCGTGATGCAAAGTCATGATGAAGAAACTCGTAAGTTCTTCAAGCACTCTTCTGTCATCTGCGTATTATCGCCACGTTATCCCAGCGACAAGCTTAGTATTGTCAAACAGAAGGTAGGAAGCTAGTCAAAAGTGTATATACAAAATGCGCTAATGGTCCTCAACCTACCATGCAAATTCAATTTGCTTTTGAATCATTCAATTTAAAAAATGGGTCCCTAATGCAAGTCTTCCTATGTTGGGTAAATTTGTTAAAACCCTCTTCTATAATCTTTTTACTCCATATGAATTAAATTGTGTGGAATTATGCTGACCAGGATTTTCCTTGTCCTGGTGTCCACAATGCATTTACATGGTAAACAGCTGGTGTACTTATTCAGAATCTTTTAGCATTGGCTTTTAAGTGAAGGATCAATGCACTAACAAATGATGTTAGGATTTTGCAAATTAAGGTTTCAAGGGCTAATTTCAATTCTCCGGTTGGTGATTGAGGACCATAGTTGCATATTGGTTTGAGTATTTTTATTGCTGGATTAATTATGTTTCTTGATCATGTAGGTTGTCGGTACTCTCTATACTCACCATCAAAAATGCTTGCTGGTTGATACTCAGGCTTCTGGAAATAGCCGTAAAATTACAGCTTTCATAGGAGGACTTGATCTTTGTGATGGCCGATATGATACACCACAGCATAGAATTTTCCGTGATCTTGATCCTGTATTTTCAGGCGATTTCCACAATCCTACATTTGCTGTGAGTATATTTCTCTCTCAAATACCTTCTTCTATTTCCTGTTTTCCTTGTTTGCAAGCATTAATAAACCAATTTTGAACTTGTAGAAATAATACCTTGTGAGGCTCATGAAATGTAGATTTGATTTTAGAGAAAATTCATATTACTAAGTTGAGTTTGAGTGGTTGGACCATGAAAGCTTAGCATCTCTCTAGTGTTTAGATTCATTTTTCTGCCTTTTCTTTCTTTTGTTTAGACTCATTTTTCTCTCTCACATCTTCATTTCTTTCGTTTTACTGTTCCATAACCTCAATATTATGCTGATATGTTTATGTATCATGAGCAAAAAATGAATAGAAGAGACTAGTTGATTAAAAATAGGTTAACTGATTGTCCTCATTGTTGTCAACTGGTTGATCTAACCTGGTCAACTGGTTGACCAATTAACTAGCGTACTCTGAAATTATACAAATGCATCCACACAACTCCCACAGGAACCATTCTATCAAAATGGGGCGTTATTGGGGTGCAGCTGGGTCACCGTAATAGGAATACGGTGACCCCTCTTGCAGCAGGATATAGGGTCCTTTGATGGAGAAGATAGAGGGTTTGGATTGAACTATTGCACAGAAGAATCACTGGTGAAAATAAGATCTGTATTAGGAGCTTCCATATCCTACTTTCACAAGATTCTCTGTATTGGTTTAATGTACACTTGGACTGGTCTGCGATGTTTGGTTTTGAATATTTGAGTTAGCCTATATAGTTGATTGAAAAGCATTTGATTAGTTTTCATTTAAAAATACAAAAGTTATATCTAGTGATTCCAACTTTTGTCAGGAAGAATGTGCGAAGTGCTAACAGATTGCCATTTTTGGGGCTTTATGTTCAGTGAGTGGCATTTGATCATTAACTGCTCATACTTTCTAGTTTTGATTCCTATAGGCTTGGATACTCTAATAGGACTAACATTGATCTCTGCCTAATCAATATATGTACATGCTCTGAAGAATGTCTTCTTTTGAAAACCTGTGAATTCTTTTGAATCTCAAGAAAAAATTCACATTCGTACTAACTTGTAATGGTAATTGTTTAGGACTTTCAATTTCTCACTATCACTCATCTAGAACAGACCGAAACAAGTAAAAGATTGATATTTTGTCAAATCAGCATGATGCTCGCAATTTCTCTTATTACACAGACTATGCTTCTCATCCTGGTTTAGACTTATCAGCATTCTTATTCTCCCATAGGCAGATCCTAAAGGCCCCAGAGAGCCATGGCATGATATGCACTGCAGAATTGAGGGTCCTGCTGTATATGATATCCTTGCAAATTTCGAGCAGCGATGGCGAAAGGCAACAAGATTGCGTGACCATTTTAGAAAAGCATCTCATTGGAAGGATGATGCTTTATTAAAACTAGAGCGAATTTCATGGATACTCAGCCCATCAACTACAATTCCGAATGATCATCCGAGTCTAGGGGTTTCCTCTGAAGAAGACCCTGAAACGTGGCATGTTCAGGTTGGAGTGCATAGTTTTTTCCATTTTTGTGTCCGTCATTTTATTTCATTCTCAATTTCCTTAACCCGTTTACATTTTTAGTTCTTCAGGTTTTCAGATCTATAGACTCTGGATCAGTGAAAGGATTTCCCAAAATTTCTCAAGCTATAGAAAAGGTGAGTTTCGAGTATTGTTCATCAATGATTATCAAGTGCCTAGCTACTTACTAAGGTGCGGAGTAGAATTCGGTATAGACTGTTTGAAAGAACGACATAACTGCATCTATCCAATCAGCTTTCCCTGAGTTTGCAAGAGCAGTCCAACTTTTTTAAAATTTTGGAATTTTTGTGTAGTTTTTTGTTTTCTAGTATTTTGGGCCTAAATCTCTATTCTTGGATTTGACACACCCCTGTTTGACATAATGATGAGTTTTTACGCTAAGATCTCAGCCATGGGCATTTCAATCCAGGGATTGAAATTTCAGCTCAAGTTACAGATCGTGAAATGGCCAACTTTGAAATCAATGTGGGCTGTGCTGCCATACCATGTTATGAGTTTTTAAGATTATTTTGATGCAAGTGGATGTTCAGTGCTGTACCATAATAGAAAGCTATGTATTGGTCCTTCATCCACGTATATGTTGCAACTCGTACTGATTCAGCTTTTGCAATTGCCTAACTGCAGAACCTTCTTTGTCAAAAGAACGTAATAATAGAGAAGAGCATCCACACAGCATACATTAAGGCAATCAGATCTGCTCAGCACTTCATATATATCGAAAATCAGTACTTTATTGGCTCTTCATATGGTTGGCCATCCTACAAGAATTCTGGTATGGAATACAGCCATTTTATCCTGCTTAATTATACTTCTAGAAGTTATTTTTACACAAATATGGATTTACCTGAAGGTTTTTTTTTTTTTTTAACATTGCGATCAATTTTCAATCAATTATACAACCACCCCCTCTTGAAGCCTTACACAAATGATATAATTTGGTTGAAATTCAGCTTGTCATGTTAATTAGGAAAGCAATAATCAATCGATCCAGTTCTTTCTGAGCTCCATTTTTATTAGCCTATTTTCTTCCTAATCCAGGATTGAAGTCGAATTCAGAAGTAATTTTATGTTTTAAATACTAAGTGTACCGTTATTTTAGCTACTGAGAGTATTATAACATGCTAATGTAGCTTAGCTTCCACAAGGTCATGAAGTTATGCACAGCATGTATAGGCGGGCCTTTACTATGGTGAACATAACAAACTTTATAAGTTTGAAGCATGTAAAATGCTTGAGACAAAGTCGTCTTTTTCAAGTTAGCTTGTTGGTCGAAGCTTGGCCCCTCGTCCACCAAATTTTAGCCCAGCCATTGGATTCAGATAGTTGTACTTGCTTGTAATTGCTTTCAGTAACATTTATTTTACTTGAATAACACCTTAATAAAATCACTCTATCGTTGCTCTATGTGGTCTTTATTGCAACAACAACAGCTCAAGAAGTAGAACAGTTCAATCTGATTATTTGGTGGTTTTCTTTCTTTATATTTTGTAAATGTTTCTCTCAACATGGTGAAGGCACCGCCAATATGCCTTTTATTCTGGATTAATATAAACCACGATGAATAGTATGTATTTAGAAGTTGTTCCTGGGGTCCTCGTTGCTGGTTTGGTGTTAATGCTTGTGAACTGTGAAGAATTCTGTTTACACAGTTTTGTTGTCATTGACAGGTGCTGATAATCTGGTGCCGATGGAATTGGCCGTAAAAGTTGCAAGTAAGATTAGAGCTGGTGAACAATTTGCAGTGTATGTAGTGATACCAATGTGGCCTGAAGGAGTCCCAACTTCTGCCTCTGTGCAAGAAATTCTTTTCTGGCAGGTGGTTTTACTTACCTACAGATTAACATGAATAATTAAACTGATGTTAATGTTGAAATCTATGTTTATAGATTGTTATTAGACGAAAAGGGTAAACTTCTTTTAAAGCTTAAAATTCAGACTTATAGGAGGAATCCTTGTGTAGATTCTTTTATAGAGGGTGTATCTAAAATTTTTTTCCTTCATTTTTTTCTTTGTCAATTTTAAGAGATTTTCTTGTATCTACACTTTCATTTAGCTGCCTCCCTGAAATTATGGAACATATTCTTTTAAACATTCTTAGGCTGCATTTTCATGTAAAAGTTATTTCCTCTCACATTTAGCACTTTGTAGCGAAATGACAACAACATGCCTTTGGTTAAGATCACTGGTTTGCATGAAGTCACATCAATTGACTGTGGGTTATAAGTGCCTCCACATTTTCAAATGACATATGGACCTCGGATGGTTTATAGTCTACTATTTTAGACACTTGAAATGTATTTTCCTTTTCCTTGTCTTTGAAATCGTAGTTCCATTCTACATATGGAGATTGGAGAGAATTATAAAAACATTCTATCTATTAGATTGTAAGAATTCCGAATATGGGTACTCAATAGAAGAATCTCAAAGGCCATCTCTTTCAAATATTATATTGATCACAATTAATATTGTCAGATGCATATGTTATTCGTACTTTTTATATTCCAATATTCATATAAAAGTTATTTTTGGAGTTCAAATTTTGCAGTTCAATTTTGCCTTTTGACTGTTAGGATGTGTGAATTTCGCAGGGTCAGACTATGCAGATGATGTATGAAGTCATCGGGCAAGAGCTCAAATCTATGAAGCTTGAGAATGCGCATCCGCAGGACTACCTGAACTTCTACTGTCTTGGCAACCGCGAAGAATTACCCAGTGATATTTCAGAGAACTATGATCAGCCTACAGAAAATACTCCTGCGGTAACCTAGAAAGTATTTGATGCATTCGATGCAGTGTTTTTTTTCCTTTTTCTTCTTTATCATTAGACTGGTATTTCTTTTAGTACTTGATGCCCTTGTATAACTTTTTAAATATTTTGTTGGATCATATGCAAACTCGAATCTAAAGATACATTGTAACGTCCCGGCCCACTAGCACGGCCCACTAGCAATAATAACTCGTTGGGTCCAAACCACAGCCCAAAATGCTTAAATCCAATTATTATTATTAGTGTCCATGTCACTTATGTACCCAATCACAATTCCATTCCTATCCGATGTGGGACTATTGGGATGTCACAGACTCCCCCCGTTTAGGCCTGACGTCCTCGTCAGTCCGAACACACACACAACCCAAGATCACCAGGCGATGTGAGACTTGTCTCGCTAGCCTTGTCATTCAGATCCCTGACATAGCCCGTCATCTTGTCTTTTTTACCCTAGCTAAGTCGAGGCTCATCACACACTTCAGGCTGGTAATTGGCTCTGATACCAACTGTAACGACTCGGCCCACTAGCAATAATAACTCGTTGGGCCCAAACCACTCCAAAATACTTAAGCCTATTTGTTATTATTAGTGTCCATGTCTCTTATATACACAATCACAATTTCATTCTCATCCGATGTGGGACTATTGGGGTGTCACATATGTTCTAAACAGTCAATGCCAAATAACAGTGGTAATGTCAAACCAACAAAAATGACTATGCATACATATGCCACTTATTTTGAGGTGAAATACAGATGATTTCAATGTTCTGAACTCTTAAGACATGAAAACTGTGTTGTCAACATAGTTCTTTTGACAAAATTGCTGAATCTCTTCTTTCAATCGAGCTTGCAATTTACTTAAAGTTCGGCGTGGCATGTGTTTAAATGAACTAAATAGAAAGAGCATTAATTAGTTGATCAACAAAACTTCTATTCAACAAAACTTCTATTTAATATATTTAACTGAGTCTATTGTTTACCTTTTTCTCCTAATTCTAGTCGAAGGAGCTTTCAGAAAAGTATTTTTCCTTCACTTCGTTATAGTTCAGCCAAATCCGAGTCTCCTTTATGTTTGGTCTGATCTATCTACTGGTTGAGCCGAATTAAAACTTACGAATGCCAATGTTGGTATGGTTCTTTGGATTAGTTATTCCTTACTATAGTACATTTTTGCATACATTATATGCATAAGACTCTCCTTACTGTTTCACTTGAAAACATTTTTCTCGAATGCGCTTATTTTGCTTTATATTTCTACTGTAATTTCATGACAGTGGTCAGCAATTACGGTTGATACACTCAATCTTACTTTATTTTCTCAGTACTGACACCTTTCTTTCTCAAATGTGATCAGGCCTTGGCCCGAAAATACCGGCGTTTCATGATTTATGTTCATGCAAAGGGGATGATTGTAGATGACGAGTACGTGATCTTGGGATCAGCCAATATTAATCAAAGATCTCTAGCTGGAACAAGAGATACCGAAATCGCTATGGGTGCATACCAACCCTATTATACATGGGCTGAGAAGAAGAGGCATCCGCATGGACAGGTTTTCGTCAAACATTCTTTTTTGCTCACAAGCTGAGAAAGATATTGTTCTGTTTTTGTTATATAGAGTATCTATCCTGATGTTTGTATTGCATAACTAGTATCTATTCAGAAAAGGATTCTTTTAAGAAGGGGAAACAATAAGCTTCAAATTGGTGCGTGTAATTTCAGAACCCGGAATCACTTTTCGGGTTTCTATCGCAGGCAAATTCTCTTAGTCGATATGGCATTACATTAGCCAGGCCAAATAGGCGCTAATGACTTTGCTCCTATTCTAGAATACCCCTCTTAAGAGCATTTTGATTAAATAAGAGGTACAAAGCTGATCACTTGCCATCATAACTAGTGAGAACAGCCATCATGCTGAATATGCAATATTTCGAATTCAGTGCTATGAGACAATATATGATTTCTAAGCACCTTAAGGGAGTTAGTCATTATCTTCTTTATTTTTTTCAAATATTTCATTGTAGTTAAAAAGTAATCTGGGATGGGCTTCTTTTTAACTATTGTCATTCATATGCAAACTCTTCTTTATGGTTTTTATTTCGGGACAAATTACGAAGTAAAGAAAGTCTATCACAAAGTTCTTCCAACTATAAAAATCCGTGAGTAACCTTTTCTAACTAGAAGCAGCGGTTTGAAATTAGACTTTCTACTTCTAAGGCCAAAACTCATTTTAGCTCTAGACTGACTGGTTTAGGCAAATGCCTGGCTTCCTTCTCGAGAAGTAAAGTCATTAAACTGAGCAAATACATTAAACATTTATATCGTGCTGTAGTTTTTATTTATTCTAGATGCATTTGCAGATATATGGGTATCGAATGTCTCTATGGGCCGAGCACCTCGGCACTCTGGACAGCCGGTTCGTCGAGCCCGGCAGTGTAGACTGTGTGAGGCTCGTAAACCAGATAGCTGAAGAGAACTGGGAGCGATACATTGCGGAGGAGATGAGGTCACTACAAGGCCACCTTCTCAAGTACCCAATTAAGGTGGAAGCCGGCGGTAAGGTCGGGCCGCTGCCCGGCCACGAGTGCTTCCCCGACGTCGGCGGTAGGGTTTTAGGAGTGCCCACGGCTCTTCCGGATACACTAACCATGTAAAATGTTCTATTTTCTAGTAGAAGGGAAGAAAATTATGGAAAGAGGAAATTCTCATTCTTGCACATTGTTGAGGGTTTCCCTTTTCTTTTAACATTGCTATTGAGGAGTTTTTGAAGTTCTAGGTTTGCTAATTAAGTGAGATCTGGTTTAATGTACACATTGTACATATATAATAGCAATGATATGCATGGTGCTTTTTTTCCTTGTTTGCCTTGGGGATAATTTCAAGTAGACCCCTCAAAACTTGAAAGATGTACTGTTCTAACAAAGAATATTCATTAATGGGAGAGAATGAATATTGCACAGACTATATATATCAATAAAGATTATAAATTCTCAGTTTTTCCGAGCCCCCGTGGAGGCTTCTCAGGCGTCCCGAACCGACGTGGCGTGCGTTCCGTGCTTCGTGCGTTTGCTTTGGAGTTGCTTTTTTCTTTACTTTATTGATTTTCTTTCTTCTACTACCTTCTACTACCTTCTATTCATATGGGCCATGTGCAGGCACATGGGTTCTCTATTTCTATTTCCAATCCATGTGGTTCCTTTCTCTCTCTCTCTTTTTCTACTCGCTAGGGTTTGAGAGCTCCCATGGCGAATCCGGAGGAATCGAGCCCCCTTCTGAGCCAAATCGACGGCGACGACAAGGTCGCCTCCGCCCCCTCGGAGCCCCCGTCGGCGGCGGTGCTACCGCCTCCGCCGGCGGCGGCGGTGGCGACGGCTCCAGCCAAGTGCTGCGCTGCTGAGTGGACCGCGCACGGGGTCCCGATGGGCCACGTGAGCGTCGTTGGCGAGCCTGTGGCGCGGAACCGGTGGGACTCGGGCCTCTTCTCGTGCCTCGGAAGCA
Organism: Tillandsia leiboldiana; assembly: GCA_029204045.2. Taxonomy (NCBI): domain Eukaryota; kingdom Viridiplantae; phylum Streptophyta; class Magnoliopsida; order Poales; family Bromeliaceae; genus Tillandsia; species Tillandsia leiboldiana. The sequence continues at coordinate 47,263,144 of CM055065.1, forward strand.
ACGACGAGTTCTGCACCAGCGATCTCGAAGTGTGTAAGTTTTCGATCTTAGACCTCCTCCTCGTTGTCTCCCGATCTCGATCTATCTCACTTTAATTTGTTGTTGGTGTTGGTATTTTTGTTGTTGTTTGTAATGGATTGTTTGATCTCGTTAGCTCGTGGAAATTTAAGGTTTTTAGTGTTGATCTGGGAAATTATTGTTGTTGCTGGTGTTATTAGGGTTGATCTGGGAAAATTTTGATAATGGGAATAATTTTTTTTTTTTGTTTCTAATTAGGAAGTTCTTCGAAAATTTTGATAATGTAAACAATTTTTTTACTTTTGGTTTTTAATTAGGAAGGTTTTTTTTTAAAAAAAGAAAAAAAAAAAATTGAGATTGGGGACTTCGAAGCAAATCTGGATGATTATGAGAATTAGATCGTGTAGATTCGTGGTAAAATTTTAGAAAACGGTTGGAATGTGAATTCGTCTTTGAAGAGTTTGGCTAAAATATATGGAGACCCCCTCAATTATAGGCTGTTTTGATGTAGCCCCCTGCATTTTATTCTTTCTGTGTAGGCACACGCCAACTTTTGTTTGTTTTGAATTTAATTTTTTTTTGAGTTATGTTGGTCTTTTAATTTGGGAATTTCATTAAAATTAATGGCTCCATTGCTATTGAACCATTAATTAATAATGGAAGCAACACTTTCTTTAGTTAGCGAATATTGTATTAACTTTGCTATTGTTTGCTCATTATTACAGAGTTCAGAAAATTGAACTGGTTCCATGTTTCAAAACTTTGAGTTGCTTACATCTACGGACGGTTTGCTTATTTCCTTTTGTGCTTTTCATCTTTCTTTTAATGGATAATTCGGAGCTGCATATACAAGTCCAGGCCCAGCAGGTGTTATAAAATCCTGAAAAGAATTTATAGAATTTGGGTCCCAGTAGTTTATTAGAAGTTTAAAATGTATGTTTTTTTCCTCTCTAAACCTGTTCCTCTGATTGTAGATTACGAGCTGCCGCGAAGGCCAATGGTGGTGATGCAGGGAAGAAGACACGAACGTGTGATCGAGCTCATAGGGTAGTCGCTGAACTCCAAGTAAACCTTGATGTATGCCAAAAATTGATCTTCTTTTATATGGTTAAAAAAACTTTTTATTGTTCACAAATCTTAATGTTTATAGATGGGGCTATCCTTTGGATGGTGGTGTATGCAGAAGCATGTAACCTACTGTTTGTTAATGGTCGCTTGTGGAACGGAGACAATTTAGTTGTGAGTTGGATGATAGGTTGCATGTGTCTGCATGCTACACATTCCAGTTGATAAATCCCCTCAACTTTAATGGATAGGCCCAGGCCCAATCGGTAGTTTTAGTCATTTGATGATTTCTTAACTAGAAATTGATTATTTAGTATTACAGAAGCTTCACTTCTATTTGCTAGCATTTACCAATTTGAGTTTGGCACATTATGAATTTGTGTTGACTTGGCTGACCCGATCAGCAATTCAGCATCTATTATCTTTTTTACTGCACAGTTCTATGGAAAAATCTCTCTCTCTCTCTCTATACGTTATTATCAAATATTGAACCAACTTAATGTTCATAACTTACATTTCCGATGTAAACAGAGATTGTAGAACTGCATCTCTCTCTTTACTTCATTTGCTTCATTATTTGGATGCAAACTTGCTGGAGTCGAGTTCGGACTAGGTAAATGTTTCTAGCACCTGAACAGGGGAGTCGCAGAGCAAATATCCGCTGAATGTCTATTGGCTGATTGACTAATTGTTTTGATTTTATAACACAAAGGTCTAATGTCTAAAATATTTGGTCCAATGACTAAATTTTCTTTCTTTCTTCTCCCCCCCCCCCCCCCCCCCCCCCCCCCCTGCAGTATTGTAAATCCAAGGTTTACACAGTGAATTGTGGCATGGCCTATGGCCAGGCAGCAATGCTGTTGGCCTTCGGTGCGAAAGGTTATCGAGCTCTACAGCCAAACTCTTCCGGTATATTACACTTTGTATTTCTCTAATTTTATATTTTCTTTAGGGAGTTTACAATGTGTATTGCTTTATTGCAGCTAAATTATACATGCCTAAAGTTAATAAATCCGGCGGAGCGGTCATTGATATGTGGATTAAGGTAACTACCAGTAAGTTCGTCACCATATATTTATTTATCTGGCCATAAAAACTGACCGATTATTGGATTTTCTTCTTTTAATTGCTCTAGGCAAAAGAACTTGATGCAAACACTGAATACTACATAGAATTGCTCGCAAAAGGAATTGGTAAACCAAAGGAGGAGATTAAGAATGATATTGACCGCCCGAAATATTTCCAGGCACAAGAAACGATCGCATATGGAATTGCGGACAAGATTATCGATTCACGAGATGCGGCATTTGAGAAGAGGGTAAAATCATTTTGATTCGAATTTGTGTAGGCTACAGTTGTTTGGAAGTAGTCTACGTTGATAGTTTAACTTTGGATAAATTGCTTGCCCAGTCCCTGAACTTTGGGCCATATTTTATTTTGGTCCTCCAACTTTTCGAGTTTGACATTAGTAGTCCATAAACTCTTCAAAAGGTTTCACTCCACTCAAGTTCATAAACTATTTTTTTTTAACTTAACTGTGAGGATCAGAATATTCGGAATTAAATTAAAATATTATCGAAAGCTTAGTATCTTAAATGTTATATATATATATATATATATATATATATATATATATATATATATATATATATATATATATATATAGCAGTGCAATTTACCTATTTAGTTGTATCTAATGCATTACAAAAAGAGTGGTAGTGTATAGGGGGCTCATTCGAGCCGTATGATCTGCAAGACCTCAAATTTGAAATTTTTAATGCGAAGCTTCCATTATTTTTGTTGTTTAAAACTATATGCGTGTGGGACTTCCAAAAGAGTTTTCCTAATAGCACTAATTAATATTACACCTTACAATGCAACAAATCTATTAAAAAATATATTGTGTTTATAAGATTAGACTTTGAATTTGCTATATCTATCTTTAAAAAAATTGTTTGGATCATGCAATGTATTGCTAGACATCGGCCTTAGGCGACCAATTACTACTTGCAAAATGGTAATGGATGAAAAAAAAAAAAAAAACTTTACTTTTCTATTGTTTCTTTTGATTTACTCAAAAAAATTTATGTGATGCTAACATTTTTACTCTTTTCTGTACTTTGCTTTGGACTCACATTTTTAATACTTTTTACAGATGGATGTAATAGGCCCGCACAGATTGCAAAGGATGTGCGGCCGTATTACATCTATCACATTTTGATGCTTCTTCCTATGTTGGTACATTTAATGCCTTAAACTAAGATTGTAAATCTCTTATAGTTAATCTACTGCGGAACTTACTGGGTGCAAAATTTGATTATTCAATTTGACTAAGTTTACATGCTATGAAGAAATGCATAGGCATAAATATCCAACACTAGAGTTAGATCTGTTTAATATGCAGATTCAAATCTAATAAGCTATTGAATATTCGCCTTGACATAAATCTGATTGGAGATGATTGCGGGTACATATGCAGCGAGGCGGGTCGCGAGCGTGACGAAGAACGTGGCAACTATGAGGCCAATTGATGAGAGCTGGCAGAGCAGTTCTATTCCTTATAAGCACCATCATCTTGAACAAGATCCCAAGTATGTATCTATGCTTTGAATCCATATGTTAATACTCAAGCCTTTATATATTGTTAGGGTAAAATGCAACATCGGTCCGCGAACTTTCTAAATCTCATATTTCAATACTACCATCTATTGAGTTACATTTATTTCCTTTTGAGCAGCCACTCCTTTTTACTCTCCCTCTCTCTCTCTCTCTCTCTCTCTCTCTCTCTCTCTCTCTCTCTCTCTCTCTCTCTCTCTCAAAAATAATTCACTAACAACTGTAAAGGAGATAAGATTCATCAATTATCATGTTTTGCTAATACTCGTCAACTGTTTGTTCATATGCCTGTGTATAGGAGATTAGATTCATCAATTGTTGTAGCATTATTTACTTATGCTCGCCACCTGTTTGTTCAAACGCCTATGTGAAGGAGATTAGATTCATCAATTGCAACATCATTTACTTATGCTCACCAACTGTTTGTTCGTATGCCTGTGTAAAGGAGATTATATTCATCAATTCAGGATCTGAAATGAAACCTTCGAATATCAAAATCAAAAGTTGGAGGACTAAAATGAAAGAAAACTCAAAGTGTAGGGATCGGTGGTGCAATTTTACCTTGATTGTTATTTGCATGAACATCATAATTTTTCAAAATTTGATCTACTACGTTTCTGTAATTGCTCTGACTCTTTGTGTTGGAAGAGGTGGATATATGCATCATGTAGCCACTTTATTGGTGCTCCATTCATCTAAAAACAATTGTGCGGGATTTGTAGGTAAAATCTGTGAGCAGAATTGTGAACAAAATTTGTATTCCATACATCTAAAAAAAACCTGTGCGGGATTTTTCTGCAAAAAGTTGTGAGCAGATCTGTGACCGGAATTTGTGCTCCGTTCATCTAAAAAAAAATCTGTGCGGGTTGGGATGTAATGCTCAATCTGCTTCAAGGCGGTGGAGATTCAGGGGGGCCGATCCACCGCCAGTCTCCAATGCGGACACAAGTTCCATCTAGGTTAGTTTAATTTCGAAGGTTTTTATTCTTATTTTTTGTTTTTCGGATCTGTGGATTGTGTTGTTTTGAGTTTTGATTTCAAAATTTGTAGAATATGTGAAAAAAAAAATGCAATTTTTATGCTGAAGGTTCTTTTGGAACTCTAATTTGGTTTAGTTTGCGCATGATTTGGTTTAGTTTCTTATGGAACTCTAATTTGCTGAAGTTCATTCTTGGTAAATTTAGGTGTTCCCTATGATGAATTCCACAATAGTGTTAGAACAAGCTGTCTTTCCATGACCCTGATTTTACTTAAGTTCCTCATTTTACTTAAAATTAATTTTGCATTTTCCTTCCTTCTCCAATTCTATATTTTTAGATACTCTTAGGTTTCTCATTTTACCTGCAGTTGTTTTTTCTATACTACAGCATTCGCGTGTACTGTACGTTGTGTTCCTAAATGTTGGTTGTACTCTATTGTTGTTGAAATTTCTATCGTTTTGCTACCGTGCTGCTTGCTATTTTAAGAAATCTTCATGCTTCTTTCCTATTTAATTTACTCTTTTCCTTCCCTGCTCTAAATGTTGGTTTAAACTGCCACTATCTTCACTTGGCATAATTAGGCCTATTATAGTTTATGGGTTCAAGGAAATGGTAAATTTGGAAGTAAAAAAAGTAAGTAAAGTTGGAGTGAGTATTCCTCTCACTCCAAACAAAGAAGACAAAATTTAGAGCTTGCTATTTTAAGTAATCGTTGTGCTTCTTTGCTATTTAATGTTGGTTGAAACTGCGACTATCTTCGCTTGGCATACTTAAGTTGAAGTGGGTATTCCTCTCGCTCCAAAGAAAGAAGGCAAAATTTATACCTTGCTATTTTAAGGAGTCGTTATTCGTCTTTGCTATTTAATTTAGGTTGTTGCTGATTTAGACTTCGCAGTTCTACTATTGTTGCAACTTCTATGATTTCCTTACTGTGCTATTTCCTGATTTATACTTAGCAGCCCTCTCATTCGTTATTAAATTCGGTATGCTTCTTTGCTATTTAATTTAGTCTCCTGCTGATTTAGGCTTCGCAGTTCTACTATTTTTGCAACTCCTACGATTTCCTTACTGTGCTGCTTGCTGATTTATGCTTAGCAGCTCTCTCATCCTTGATTAAATTCGGTTCTTCTCGAATCTTCGTGCTTATTCCCAAATTAATTTCGGGCTGCTAATTTTCGGGCTTTGATGATGCCTAAAAATGGGCAGCAATTTTAGCTGCCCTTGGGTGGTGAACTATTGCTTGCATATTGATGCCACACTTGCTGCTGGCTTACTGGTTGGATAACGATGGTGTGCATATAAAAAAATTTGTAATCTTGGATGGCCATCAACAAAAAAATGTTAATTTGGCGACCGATATTACGGTATAAGAGGCGATGGTGGTTGATTTGGCGACCGATATTACGGTATAAGAGGTGATGATGATTCAGTATTGATCATTTGAACAATCCTTATTTATGAGGTTTGCTTATTTGAGGCGGCAAGAACGTAAATCTCTCTACTTTTCTTCGGACGTTGGGTGATATCATAAGAGTTTTATGGTAAGGAAACTTGGATGGCCTAAGGCAACTATTGCAACCATTTTACTCTTGATACAATTTTGGATTGAAAAGTAGGTCTCTATAATCATAAGAATTTGTCCTATTTTGTAATTGAAGTTGTATAGCTTTCTAACTTGGATTAAACTTGCTTTTTCTATCTATGATATGTTTAATTTCGGGTGCTCACTTCATAACTAATTATATAAAGGTGGCAGCCTGTGGAGCATTCAACTCTTCGAGCTAAAGATGGAATAAGAGGGATTTATAAACTGAATGTCCATGTTACAGCTGATGATTGGGTTAGCATCACCATGTTCTATATGTCATAATTTTTAATACTGAACATTGGTAAGATTATCACTTTAGTTGAAAAGATATCATTACAGTAGTCCCCAAATGTAAAGTGGATTCGATTGTGAAGAATTATTTTGTGGAAAGATTACTTTGTATGAGGAATTATTTTGTATGAATGATTACTATTATGCTTTGACTATTTATTTGTAAGTTTAGTTCCTTGCTATGATGATCATTTCTGCTTAGCTTGCTTATATTCCTTTGTGTTCACCTTGCTTTTGTTCTATACCTGTGTTGGTGAACTGTATGGAGGTTAGGTAATAATTACCCAAAAATATGAAATAAAAAATAACATTTGTTGAGAACTATATGGAGGTTAGGTAATAATTACTCAAAAATATGAAATAAAAAATAATATTTATTGAAAAAATTATATCCGCGGCGCAGTGCGGGTACTTCACTAGTTATATATATAAAGAGAGAGAGAGAGAGAGAGAGAGAGAGAGAGCTAGGTTTCTATTGTACCGGAGTTTCGGTATTATAGACTTATTTTCGATCTTAGGATATTCAAATCAACGATTCATATCGTTAAATATGATTTAGGGTTTATAAAAGTTTTAGAAATAAAATTTTTATTTTTTTTTATATTGTTTACTTAGTAAGTAAATTATGTCAAAATGAACGATAAAAATTAAATAATTTTTAAAATTTGCGAATAAAATTTTTGAATTCAAAATCAAAGATGTTGATCTTGATTTAAATAGTTTAAATTATTTTTTATTAAAATTTAAATAAATTTAAATTGTTCTACATCATTAAACTACAAACTCGCAATAGTAAACTTGAAAAATTAATAATTTTGAAATAGTTTGATCATAAAGTAAATTATATCGAAAAAATATAATTTATTTTAAAAAAAACTTTAAATATCTTAGATTAGTTTTAACGGAGTTGATCGTTGATTTGAATACGCTAAGATTGAAAATAATACTATAGTACGGAAGCATATAGCTAGTATAGGTGCCTAGCTATATATATATATATATATATATATATATATATATATATATATATATATATATATATATATATATATATATATATATATATATATATATATATATATATATATATATATATATATATATATATATATATATAGAGAGAGAGAGAGAGAGAGAGAGAGAGAGAGAAAATTGAGCTTTTATGCTTTTAAAAGTAAGTCATTGGTGCTCGCAGGTTTTTAGCCCTTGGATGAATGCTATTTATGGCACCAAGTCCTAGATGCTAGTAGGTTTTTGATCCTTGGATGAAAGAATGTACACTTAGCATGATAGTGGGTCTCTTGAGTTTAGTGGGTGGTTGAAAAAATAATATGATCTAAGGGGTGAAAATGATTAAAGGGGTAGATTTAACGGTGGAAAATTTGGTAATGCCAAGTGTTTTGTGCTATCGATAGTATAGTAGCAGGACTCTCTCTCGCTCTATATATATTTATACACACTAGTGTAGTGACCCACTAGTGTCCCGTGTGTTTCAGCGGGTAGATACTGTTGAAGTGAAATTTTGTAAAAAAATAAAATATTAGTGTAATATAAAAAATAATAAATATAGGCTATATTATAGATAAACACTTTTGAAAAATAAAATTATAATGAAAAAAAAATCAATCATTTCAATAAAATTATTCAAGCTTATTAAAGAGAAGTCACATATTATGTAAATAGATTATTACAATTATTTCATAGGACAATAATCAAATAAAATATTATATAGCAATTGATCTGACTAAAAAAATCTCACAATAATATGCAAGATCAATAACAAATGTTATATATACAAAAAGAAATTATATATGCACAAAAAATATTTAATTAGATGCCTAATGATCAAAATATTTGTGATTAGGCTACAGTGCATCATTATAAAGTATAATCATTATAAAATTACTGACCTCATTATAATTTCTCTAATAGAGGATTCTCACTTTGTTCGAGGAGATGATGTATATAACAAATATTATTATTACTAGCATGTATAGTCTTATATATTTTCAATCAAAACTTCCTAATTTTTCATATATTTTTAATCAGAACTCCTTTTTCATACGATGTAAGATTTTTGGGGCATTTCATAATCCTCCTGTTTTCTCATATGGTGTGGGGCTTTCGGGACATTACAGAATTCCGTTTTAGGCCCTGACATTTTCATCATGTTCAAATCAGATCACATACATAAATTAAAATACCAAACAATATGAGATTCTAGAGGTGGCTCTACTTAGCTCACACACTTCCGACTCGTATTCGTCGCCGATACCAATTAAAACGATCAGACCCGCTAGCAATAATAGCTCATTGGGCCCAAAACACTATTCCAAAATACTTAAACTCAATTATTATTATTAGCGTGTGTGACCTCATATATTTTCAATCAAATTTTTTTTCCATCCGATGTGAGACTATTATAGCGTTATAATGTGAAACTATACATCCCTCGTGGCATTCAACAAGGCTTCAAAGCGTGCGACGTCGTAGGTAATGAAAACAGATCCTAAAATTTTGACGAGGCTGCTGTCTGAAATTGAAAAGTTTTAACACCACTTGTATTATCTTTTTTATTATTATTATGAAAAGATTTTCAAAAAATTTCAACAAAATTTTTCTTAAAATTTAACAATTTTATTAAATTATTTCTAATTACAAAATATCATTTAAGTAGTGACAAGAACTTATTGTAAAGTTTATAAATTTATATCAAAGAAAAAGTAAACATTAATTTTTGAAGATAAAATTTATACTTACGGGTGGTATTGAAGCTTCCTATTCTTCATATACTGCTTAATAGGAGTGTAAGGCTTATTCGTCGCGACTTCCATCTTCGTGCTCGTCTCCTTCGATAGCTCGAAGATAAAGTTGAACATTCCATCACATATTTTTAATGATATGTCGTACTGTCGTGAGATTTCCTGTCCCGCGGCATCAAGGAAGAAGATCCTATTGTGTAGAGTTTTGGATTTTTCCTCGTCCTTATTCTAAATGTTGGATTCAAGGAGCGCGGAGGGGGGCGTGACAGTGGAGGTGGCGGAGAGGAGAAGCATCGCCGAGAGGGGCGGACAGAGCTGGAGGAAAGGGTGGCGCAAAAGGGTGGATTTTTCGCGGACACAATAGTTATGGAAGAGAAGGCGAAGGATAGGAAGAGGGAGAGGGAGAGGGAGAGGGTGCGAGATAAAAAATGTGATATTTTCTTCTTCATCTTCTTCGCTTTCCATAGTGATCTTGATCTAGAATTTAGAAAAGGAGGAAGAGGAAAGATTGGGAAGGAAATGGAAGGGAGTAAGATTTTTTAGGTAGCGTTTGGATGTGGCTTAAACCTGGTTTAGTTATACCAGGTATAGGTATAAAGTAAGGGATAAACCTGGTTTAAACCTAAAATGTGTTTGGATGTGAATGAGGCTTAAACCTGGTTTAAACCTGGTATAAGAAAATAGGTGTTTGGATTGGTAATGATGAATAAGAGGTATAAAGTTGACTTTTTATGTTTATTAATGACGATGTGACCTTTACTTTTATGTATATTATAAATTTGATAATTAAATAATGTATTAGAATATTTTAAGTAGGAGTAAAAATTTTAATTTTTAAATTTATATAAATTTTACAAAAATTATAAAAAAATTATATAAATTTTACAATTTTAAAATTAATATTATTTTTTAAAATTATAAATTTATAAATATATATAATATAATTAAATATAAATATATTCATAATTTTAATAAAATATAAATATATATAAATTTATAAAATATAAAAAATTAATTTTAAATAATTTATAAATTTATAATTTAAATATTTTTTAAATTTAAATATTCTAATTAAAAAAATTAAGTAAAATTTAAATATTTTAATTAAAATTTAAATATTTTATGTAGGAGTATTAAAATTTAAATATTTTAATTAAAATTTAAATATTTTAATTAAAATTTAAATATTTTAAATAATTTTAATTAAAAATTATAAATATATTGTATAAATTTTAAAATTAATAATTTTTAAAAATAAAATAAAATTTTTAGATTTATTAAAATATAAAAATAAAAAAAATTAAAATTTATAAAATTTAAAATTTAAATATTTAAATTTAAATATTTAAAATTTAAATTTAAAATTTAAATATTTTTTATAATTAAATTTTTTATTAAAAAAAAAAAAAAAAAATCCTGAAGCTAAAAGAAAAAAAAAACGAAAAAAAAAAAGAAAAAAAAAAAGAAAAAGCCTTTCCCAAGGCACTGCCAGTGCCTTGGGAAAGGACAGAGAGAGAGAGAGAGAGATAGAGAGAGAGAGGGAGAGAGGGAGAGAGAGAGAGAGAGAGAGAGAGGGGAGGGGAGAAGGGGGGTAAACCTGGGTGGTTTAAACCAACGGGGATATCCCCATGCAATAATGAGGGATATCCCCGTTTGGGGGGGATATCCCCAAACGGGGATATCCCCAAACCGTTTGGGTATAAAGGGGGGATATCCCCCCTTTATACCCTTCCCAAACAGTGCCTTAGCTTCTGTTTGGGAAGGGTATAAAGGGGGGATATCCCCCTTTATACCCAAACGGTTTGGGGATATCCCCGTTTGGGGATATCCCCGCCAAACGGGGATATCCCCCAAACCCACACGGGGATATCCCACCCCAACCCTCCCACCCCAAGTATAACCCACTCTCTCTCTCCTCCCCTCCGCCTGTGATCAATGCGCCTCTCTCTCTCTCTCTCTCTTTCTCTCTCCCCTTCCCAAGGCAGTGCCTTGGGAAGGGGTTTTTCCCTTTTTTTTTTTTTTTTTTTTTTTTTTTGTTTTCGTTTTTTTTTCTTTTATATGCTTCAGATTTTTTTTTTTTAAATAAAAATTTTTAAATTATAAAAAATATTTAAATTTTAAATTTTAAATTTTATAAATTTTAATTTTTTTTAATTTTATATTTTAATAAATCTTAAAATTTTATTTTATTTTTAAAAATTATTAATTTTAAAATTTATACAATATTTTTATAATTTTTTTAAAATTTATATACATTTATAAATTAAAATTTTTACTCTTTCTTAACATTTTAAAATTAACATTTTTTTTACTCCTACTTAAAATTTTTAAAAAAATTAAAATTAATAAAGATTAAAATTTGAATAAATTTTAAAATTTTAATTTTAAAAAAAATTATTAAAAAAAAAGAATATTTTAATTTTTTATCATGCGTATTTATAAATTATTTATAAAATAATATTATTAAATTTTATTTAATAATATTATAATTTTTAATATAACTAAAATTATATTAAATTTTTAATCGTTAAATATTATAATTTTTAATCGTTAAAAATTATTTTTAAGACAAATTAAAATAAAATAAAATTTTATATAGTATATAATTAATTAAATATAATATATAAGATTTATTATAATTAAATAATTCTAATACATTACCCCATTATCACATTTATAATATACATAAAAGTAAAGGTCACATCGTCATTAAACAAAAAAGTCAACTTTATACCTCTTATTCATCATTACCAATCCAAACACCTATTTTCTTATACCAGATTTAAACCAGGTTTAAGCCCCATTCACATCCAAACACATTTTAGGTTTAAACCAGGTTTATCTCTTACTTTATACCTATACCTGGTATAACTAAACCAGGTTTAAGCCACATCCAAACGCTACCTGAGTTTCGTAAGAGGTGGAGGTTTTCTTGAGGAGGTCTGCAATTTGAATACATTAATTAAAAAAAAAAATTGAAAAGGCTAAAAAAAAAAAAAAAAAAAAAAAAAAAAAAAGCAGGTCAAAAGTTTTGATCAATATGATAGATCCTAATAAATCTGAGTTAAAAAAGGAAAAAAAAAAAAGAAAATAAGCCCCACTCCACCCCAAATTAAGTGGGTGTACATGTTAGATTTAGCCACGAAAATTTATATATAGGTATAGATAATTATATATCTTTTCTTTTACAGAGACAGTACAAAATTTTAGGCTTAATATTTATTTGGTCTGGCTTCTAGAAAAAAAATAATAAATTGTTTGGCAAATAAAAATAATTGATATTTCACTAGACAAAGCAAAAGATTTGACTATTGATTATAAGTGCCTTTCATACAAAAATTAAGCAAATAAAAAAAATTCAAAGTCTTTTTAATAGCTACAATAAAATAAGTTCTAAAACTGCAACCTCCAATTTCAAGCTTCTATTTACACTATTGGAAAAATATAACAGATTATTTTAATATAATTAATGCTTCTCTTAAGAGGCCTATTTTGGTAAAAACCATCACAAAGATATCAATGAAAAAAAAACTGCTTAATTCATATAAATACTAGCTAATATTATAATTTTTTTAATATAATAATATTTTTTAAACGAGGCTAGAAAAAATTTATTCGTAAACATTTCTATAATTTAACAAATACCGACACTTTGAAAGACATTGTCGTATAAACTCTTTATTATATTAAACTAATTTATCATACTATTTAAAATAAGATGGATATCTCTCTTGTCTAAAATTTAAATATTGTATTATTATTTTTTATGAAATTTTTATTTTTAGTTCTTAATTTTATATTTTTTCGATCACTAAATAAATAATATCAAAAAATTATAATATTTTTTAAAAATATTATTAATTTTGAGCCGACTGTCATTTAAAAGTATCATCATTGAAAATAATTTAAGAGTACGAAGATCTCTTACTTTTAAGGGAAATGATACTTGTACACCCCATTCGGGGTGTATATCACACACCCCACCCATCCAATGGGTGGGATGTGATGATGGGTCAATCGATGTGACCCGTAAAAGATATCGCCACCATTAAAATGGTAGAGGTGTATGATATACACCCCTTCGGGGTGTACATGTAGCATTGCTCTACTTTTAAACACACATAGCTGGATTGATATGCTTTTTATTTTTTTGGCCTTTTTTGTATAAAATTAAATTACTAATTTTATAATTTTCCAAAAAAAAATGTTATTTTTAAAAATTTTGCAATTTCAGTCCATTATTTTTAGGAATTGACTAAAATACCTCTTTGTCTTTCTCTCCTCCTCCGTTGTCCTGACGTCAGCGTCATCGTCGTGCACCTCAACAAGGTCAGCAACGGCAGGGAGGAGCGCAGGTTAGCAGCAACACCGGCGTTTGGACGGAGGAGGAGGAGGAGGAGGAGGAGGAGGAAGAGGGAGAGGGAGGAGAGAGAGAGAGATAAATAGTATTTTGATTCATTCCTAAAATTATTGGAGTAAGTTTACAAAATCAAATAAAGTAACCCCCTTTTTTTTTACAAAATCACAAAATCAGTGGATTTTTTATGCAAAAGAGGTTTATTACTATTATTATTTTGGTTTATAGGAAGAACCCTCAAATCATTATGGGCCTCTATGGGCCAGTGCAAACCAAAGCCCAAACCAAACTATATATATATTCCGATTTTGCCATGATCCATATACTAATTTATGACTTTTTATATGAAAATTCAAGGGTTAATTTTATACAGCTCTCTGTAGATATATCGAATAACAAATATATTCTTACAAAGTTTAACTTTTTATATTTATCGTTTCAAAAGTTCTAAGTTGTTCATGCATGTTTATCTGGCTTGTTGCAGTTAGCTTACTGTTTATTTTTTAACAGAATATAAGTAAAATACCAATTTTACCATTACAAATATGTCCCTCCAAAAATTCAAATTGTTACAAAAATATACTTATAGTTAATTATAATATCTAAAAGGATAAAAAGATAAATTTATCTCACTTACTAACCAAGATTAAGTATTTAATCTATAGTTAATTATATTTTTTTTAACTGACATTGACGGTAGGGACAGATATGAACAATTTAACACTTTTGAAGGAACAACTTAACACAAACCAATAGCGCAGGACAATTGTATATATGAGAGCGAAGATGGAACCGTCACGAATTGATATTTCGGTTCGTCTTCGCAGATTTGAGAGACATTAGAGTGAATTCTTTTCTTCCGCATTATCTTTTTCTCATTAGTATTCATGCGTTAACTAATTTATATTATTTTATAGAATAGTAATTGTAATATAAATACCTTATTTATAAATATTTTTTGTGTAATTAAAATGGCTAATCGTCGCATGTCACTAAGTGTTTTGGGATAGACAGTTAGTTATGGATGAGAATGGTCCAAAATATGTTGGCGGTCGAAAAAAATTAATCGCGATACGTTCCGATTCTACATATAATAATTTTGAAACGATAATGTATCATTTAGCAAATTGTACAAGAGAAGAATTTCGTCTAAAATTCACGATTCGTTGCCCCACGGTCGCTAATGAATATGTATCTCACGAAGTAGTAGATGATGAATCATTGGAGGGAATTATTGGATTATTTGAATATTTTGGTTGTGCGACGGTATACATTGAGAAAGATGTACATCCGTTAGAGAATTTTGAATCGCAAGGTTATTACACGAGAATGCTTCATAACTATATTGACGTGGGTTTATCCGTCAATGTAATGGGTGAACAAAATATTAGCAGCGATGGTGGTATGAAAATGACAAGGTGTTGAAACTAGAATTTTCTGCCACCAGAGGAAACGACGCGTGGCATCACCCATTGGTTGGAAGACATCAATCGACATGGGTTTGAGTCAAAAAGGAAGGACTTGCGTCTCGTTTGAGACCAGCCTCGAATATGGAGGCGTACCGCATGTGGCACACTATCAGATGAAGGTATCAGCCAATAAAAGAAGCAGCCGACACAGAGGACCAATGCCTCGTCCAGGGCTAGCTTCTACCGCCACCAAACATTCAACCAACCCGATCGGTCAATGAAGCAGGCGAAATTAGGATCAATCGGTTAATCCAGACGAAGAAGAATCTGCATTGCAATCTAGATCGGTTTCAGTCATGCTGTACCAGCCATCGGCTGAAGGCGTCAACCAATAGAGGAGTCAGCCGACAAGAGAAGCGGTCAACAGGAGGATAGTCATCTTATCCGAGACCGCCTCTCAGCCGAAGATTAGATACAAGGCCGCCTCAGTCAAGCGACAGAAGAGGTGAAGTCAAGGTCAATCCTGGGTTGCCCGAGGCTCCCAAAGGAAAAATCTTGAAAAGAATGGAGGCGAGATTCAGGCGTGAATCTCATAACAGACCCCGAAGCGGTAAGCGACGTCCAGCAAAGGGAGGTGTCGAAGATCACGCTTCGTTACGACAATTTAGGGGTAAACCAGAAGGAGGCAACACCCAACTCCAGAAAGCGCCGAGAATTACGCCCCGGTGCAATGATCAGGGGATGAACCTAGACGGGAAGCTGCGACCATCCCACTGAGGCTAATCGACTCAAAAGGAAATGGTTGAGGATTTTCCGATAACCTCCCCCAAATTACGCCAATCATTCGAAATTCAAAATCGGCGCCTAATAACTATGGTTCAGGATGTGTATAAATATCTGAACCGTCGAAGATATCGGGGTCCGGCAATCCTTGTAAGCCCGGTACCACCCCAGCTCTTCATTTATCTAGGAGTATGAGTAACTTAACATTTTTTTTTCTTTTTTACTGTTTTCCTGGGAGTAGGTTTAATTAATCTTTCTATCCCCTTTTCCCACTTGTATTCCCTTCTTTTATCAATATAAAGTGTAAACTGGCCTTTTGGTCGTGTCTTTATTTATCTTTACATTTAGAGTGTAAACCGACCCTGTGGTCGTGTCTTTATTTGCCCTCGTGTATGCTTTAATGCTTTTATCGACACATCAGTCGTACATTTATCCACGAGCGTTTCGACTCATTTAAGTCGAAACCAGCGATCCCTCTCTAGCTCCGCGAACCCGCTTCGGCAGTCACCGGTCGCTTGCAGTTGCGAGGAGTTACCAGAGGTAGAACCCGGCCGAGCAGATCCTTCCTCGGTCCGATCGCTTGATTGTTGGCACGCAACGCACTTCGATACCTTTTGGAGGGTCACCGAGCAGGGGCCGATCGCGCGCAAGCCACATTTTGGCCCCAACACAAGGTTAGTAAAATTTTAATAAATTGGTGAATATTTTGCTTATTTATTATCTTTTTTGGTAAAAGTTAATCATTATATATACTACAGAGAAAGTGAGTATTCGTCTATTGAGACTATTGTTCCTTGCTCGGTTAGTGTGCCACCTACGACCACATGTGCGCAACCCACGACCTCACGTGGACAATGCACGACCTCCCGTCTAGAACTTAGGATGTCTTATCTACAACTATAATATTATGATTGGGGGTAAGGACAAATCAAATTATATTTTTAATTAATGGGACGTGGAGGAAGTAATATTGGAATTTTATTTTAAAAAATGTGCAGATTATCTACATCCTATGAACATTGGAATGATTCTGCTATTAATGAACTTGCTACTAAGGGATATGATAATACTGATAAAGGAGGTGATAATGTTGATGGCAGGTGTGATAATATTGACGGGGGTGGTGATAATTGTGAGGACCCGAATCCCCGCTTAAAGGTTTACTGATGGATTAGTGGCTTTTGGAAGTGTTTGTGCGCGCGTCGGGCCCAAGGAATGGACTCAGTGTGTAAAATATGAGCAAATTTGCCTAACTGGAAGCCTTTGACAAATTTTAGAAGTGGAATTGGGCAAAACAGACGTCGGATTTGGATTCAGCGTGCGAAAACGATGAAAATGGACTATTTACTTGCATTTTTCGGAGACCAGATGCCCTGGCACGAATTTCGAGGCACCTTGGTACTGTTTCGGCGGCTGGCGCTGGCGGGCAGGCGGCGGAGCGGCCGCGGGCAGCGTCTGGGCAGTGGCGCAGGCCTGCCGGTCAACGGGCGAGGCGTGCACCAGCGCGGGGACGCGTGGCGGCTTTCGGTTGGCCGGCGCAGCAGGCGCGGTCCATAGAGGCGAGGGGCCGGGTGCATGGACCGGAACTGGGACACGTGGCTGCCCCGGAGTGGCGGGCGCACGCGCGCGCGGTCCACGCGGCACGTCAGGCAGGTGGCTGTACGCGCAGGCAGGTGGCCGTACGCGCGGGTCAGCCGGGCGACATGCACGGGGCAGGCGCCGGGGGTGCCGCGTGGCGCGGCCGGGGTGGCTGGCGCCGCTATTTGCTGTGCGGGGTGCCATGTGTCGCGAGCGGGTTGGCCGCGTTCGCTGTTTGCTGTGCGGGGACACGTGGCGCTCCAGGGATGATTCGGGCGCTGATGGTTTGGGGTACAATTTGGGGTTACTGTAGCGGCCCGAATTTTTTGGGCGTCCGAATGTGGGGACACAGAGGGAATTAAGTGATTTGTTATGTGGAGGCTATATAATCTCCCCTTTGGCTGTGATTTCGGGCCCTTTCTAGAGCTCCCCTGCGACAGAGGCCTTAAAAGTTTTTGTTCTTCACCTTGTGCTCCATCTTGTGAGGGATTTACAGATTTTTTGGAGGCCTCGACATCAGAGTTTTCTGCGACGCGGCGCACTGCGACGCTTCTTGGATTTTGGCTTCCACCATCGCTTCTCAGTCCGCGAGACCCCCTGGATTACTACGATAGAATTTTGAGCCGATTTTTTGCGGTAGCGCGTTCACAAGAGGTACACCTTTGATTTTCGTATTGATCACTTCATCTCATTTTGAGTTTTTGGCATGGTCCCGAGGCATTTTTGAACCCCTTCCCTGCTGGTGGTTTTCTAGATAGCAGAGGCTTGATGGATTTTTATCTCTGCACTCGAGTATCGAAATTCGACGTTTAAGGACTCGATTGACATCTACGCTTCGCGAGGATCACCATCGTATTTTTATTAGAATTTTTGGAATTCATCTCGCAGGTGATAATTAAGCTTCTTTGAGACCGAAATTTCAGCAATTGTACACTTGGAAATTTTGTGTTGTTTGTAACTTTGGACTATATCTTTGTACCCAGGAGGAGTTTTTGGGCGTTTTTGGACCCGTTGGAATTGTGAGAATCGGAGGATTATTCCCGTGTAGTTTTATCTCTTTGGACTTGGGACAGCTTTGCACTTTCAGGTAGGTTGCTTCGTCTCCAAAACCGATGGATAGTTCATTAATTCTATTATATTAGGAAGCATGCTAGATAGTGAGAATTGATATTCCTTAAGTTGCTTTGATGATTATGCTGATTTACTACCTCCTAAATCTGATTAATTAATGTTATCTGTGGGACTTGACCTAGCACCCCGTCATATGTTGCATGTATAACCAGACCAGTAGAAAATCCTCACTTGGGCTAGGTTTGTTTATGTTTTAGGCATCCACACGTTATACTATATTTCTGGACATAGTGTTATTCTTGCCCGGGTAGTGGGCCGAGTGGTCGGATTTTTTTTTTAGTGTGGGATGCATGTTACACTCGTGCTTGGGAGCAGAGTGGAGTCTGGTAGATGTAGTTGGTCTTTTATCTGTGGCGGGAGCCGTTTGGGTGAAGCGGTGGTCCCGGGATGTCTTGTTTCCTTGTTTTATATGTCGTCATTATGTTAGTGGCAGTAGTATACCAGTGTTAGCAGGACCTTGGACCCAGAACTTTTTTGGACACACACATGATTTTAGTCAACCAATATTTTCTTTCAAACATCGAGGAGTCGCCGGAGTCTGTTCTTGTTTGATTGGACGAAGGCATTAGCCCTTCGAGGTTTTGGTATAAAGACTTATTTTCTAACTATTTTTCCTAAAAGAACTAAAAATCATTAAAAATGGGTTTTCCTCAAATCAAGATGGTTTTTCAAAAAGGAACTATTTTTAGTCCTCACCCCGCGTGGGTTTGAGTGAAAAATAGTTTTCAGTAATAAATGTCACATTTTTTCTATAAACTCTCCCACTCGAGAGGATTCGAGTGGTCTGGGTTCTAAGGGCTGCCTTTTTCTCTGGGTCGGGAACAACGAGGGGCTATGCCTAGAGCCTGTTCTTGTTTGATTTGGGTTGTAGGTTCTAGATTTTCAGGGTTCTCGGACCCTTCATTGTTGTTGGCTGTGGAGTATACCCAGCTAGTGAGTTTGCATGTCGAGTTGATGTTCTTTTCGGGGAGCCGTTGGGTCGACAGCAGTCCTGACTGTTCGAGTGTTTCCTGTTAGTGAGTTAGAGAGGTGATTCGGGTACTGTCGATCATGTTGATCGTGGATTGGACTAAAGCCTGCATGAGCCATATTGAGCTCGACAGAGATGTTCGGATACTTTCCTAAGTGGGGTCACGCCCCTCGAGTGCCACTCCGGAGTTGGGCCTGTTACTTTGCTATCGCGACTTGTCGACGCAGTCCCTCTGGCTGGGCCAGTTTTGGCAGTCACGGACGCCCTACGGTAGACCCGTCCTCTTGTGGATGTGCGGCAGTAGGTGGGCGCAGGTTTGACTGGACCCCATGTGGCAGTCAGTGTAGATTTTGTGATTATATTTGAGAGTTAGTAGATGCATCATGTTTCCATCTGTTCCACTTCTTGAGCATTTAGATAGAGGCATAGTAGCTGTAGAGTTATTTTTCCAGCTCCTTTCCTTTCAGTATTGCATTTGTTACTTTATGTCTCTAGTAGACTTAGTGGGCAGACTGTCGGGCTTGGTGGCGGTACCCACTGAGAACTACTGTTGGTTGTAGTTCTCACACCCGCTGGGGGTTTTTCCCTTTCTTTTTCCTCTCCTTTGTTTTGCAGAACCTTCTGCGGGAGTTGCTGATCCCTCTGTTGCTAATCGAGATAAGGGAGTCGTGAACTAGTTCCCTACCTGTCATTGGAGTATAGCTGTACCCCCCTCTTTTTTTTTTGGAGCTTGTTGTACAGTTTGTTGGATTTTTAATAGTTGTTACTTTTGAGAGTTGTATTTTGAGAGACTTTTGTAGTGAGGTTCAAACTTGTACTATTTGACAATTGTATTATTTTATTTCAGTAGTTTACTTTTCAGCTCTGATATCTGTATAGTTATACTATCATTCTTTTTGCAGGTTTGACGCTTCGTCTATACGGGGCTTCCCATATGGGCGGCGGATCTGTTGGCGGGCCCGGGTCGCAGTTTTGACCCCGGGGCGTGACAATAATGATAGTAATTGTGATGTCCCAGTTTTCCCGTGCGGCATGACCGGGTGATCGGCGGTAAGAAAACACCTACTATTGGTGTAATGAATCCGTAACACGTCAAACGGATGCGAAAAACGGACTCAGCGCGGAAAAATACCAAAAATTGGCTATTTGGGCCAAACGGGCTCATTCTGTTTCCACAGGCCTTAGGGCGTGCACTGGGTGCAGCGGAAGCGCGGAGGGCCACGTGGCAGGCTCCGATTTGCCGCAATCAGCGCCATGTCGGGCGCTGATCGGCGGCGCGTACGGGCCACCCGTGGGCGACGACCCGCTTCAACGAATGCGGGCGCCTCGCTGCGCCCAGCGATTGGGCGGGCGCCAGCTGCCCCCGCACGCGGGGCGGGCGGCGTGGCGCGACCCGATTGGGCGCCACCCTGTTGTTGCCCGGGGCGGGACACGCGGCGCACCCGGGGCATTTCGGGCGTAGCCGCCGCTGCCCGCTATTTGGGCCCGGTTCGAACGGGCGCCCGAATTGGGCCCAGCTCATTGACACAAAATTTTTTTGGGTCTTGGCCTATTTATACACTTTCCTCTCCCCATTTTTGGATTTTGGGATTTCTTTGAAGCTCCTCCTTTGGTAGAGCACTTCTCCTCTTTTTCCTCCACCTCTTGAAGGATTTTGCGAATTTTTGGAGGCCGCGACATCGACGCTTTTCCCAACTCAGCGCGCTTCGACATTTCCTCTTTCAGTGGCTTTCTCCGTCGCAGTTCCGTCCGCAGGCTCCCCTGGGTTGACCCGAGGAAGTTTTTAGCTGATTTTTGCGGCAGCATTTCCACAAGATGTAGACCTTCGATTTCCGTATTTATCGTTCTTCTCAGTTTCGGGTTTTTAATGGGTTTTTTGGAGCATCTTTGAACCCTCTTCCTTGTTGTGGATTTTTTTGGACAACTGAGATTGTTGATTTTTATTTTGATGCACGGTTATCGGATTTCAGTTTGTGAGGACTCGATCGACATCTACACTTCACGAGAATCGCAGCCGTATTTTTTCTAGAATTTTTGGAAGATATCTCAAAGGTGATATTTTTCCATTTCTTGGACTGAAATTTCTGCAGAGTTGTAGTTTTGGGGATTTCTGCTTACCGCGGTGTTTGGTTTGTATCTCAGCGACCGGGAGGAGTTTTACCCACGTTCAGTTTCGGCTCATTTGGATTTCGGACCGTGCACGCATCCAGGTGGGTTGCTTTCGTCTCTAAAATCAGTGGACGGTTCTCTAATTCTATATGATAGAAAGCATGCATGTTAATGTACAATTTATTTGTTTAAGGGGTAAGCATGAAAATTATTCTAAGTCATGGAGAATTAATGCTTACTGAGATTATGGGGTATATTCTAGTTAAATTGTGAACTTGCATGTCTGTTAATGATCCCTATTTATGTTTAAGTTTAACTAAATACTATTGTTGGAACGTTGACCTAGCACCATGTCATATGTTGCATGATTCAACCAGACTAGTAGAAAACTCCAACTTGGGCTAGTTTATTTATGCTTTAGACACTCCCACACATTTATTCATTTTTCCTGGACTTAGAGGGTTCCTCGCCCGGGTAGTGGGCCAAGTAGTCGAGATGTTGTGGGATGCATGTTACACTCGCGCCTGGGGGCCGAGTGGAGTCTGGTAGCTGTGGTTAGACTAGCGCTAGTTTTGGGTGCCGTCTGATTATGTGGTGGGTCCTAGCTGTTGAGTATTTCCAGTTAGTGTATCAGAGATGTGAGTTAGTCTTTGCCAATCTGATTGATCGTAGATTTGGATTATAGTCTGCATGAGCCATTTGAGCTTGATATAGATGCACGGATACTTTCCTCGGTGGGGTCGCTCCCCTCGAGTGCCGCTCCGGAGCTGGGCCTGTTACTTTGCTATCGCGACTTGTCGACGCAATCCTTCTGGCTGGGCTCTTTTTGGGCAGTCACGGACGCCCTACGTAATTCCAGTCCTCTGTGGATGTAATGGTAGTAGGTGGGCACAGGTTTGACTGGACCTTTTGTGGCAGTCAGTATAGATTGGGTGATTGTTTCATTGAGAGGTAGTAGATACATCATCTTTTATCTGTATCACTTTTTGAGCATCTAGATAGAGTCATAGTAGCAGTAGGGTTATTTCTGACCTTTTCTTTGTAGTACCACATTTGTTACTTTATACCTCTAGTAGACTTAGTGGGCAGACCGTCGGTCTTGGTGGCGGTACCCACTGAGAACTGCGTGACGGTGTAGTTCTCACACTCTCTGTTGGTGACTATTTCCAGGGACTTCTTCTCCTGTTCCTGCTACTCCTGCTGTTGCTGCATTATCTGACCGAGGTAAGAGAGTCGCGAGCTAAATCTCTACCCGTTCCCAGTGAGAGAGTAGATGGACCTTTTTTGGAGTTATTTTAGTACAGTCAGTGGTTTGGATGTATCATGTGCTATTTATTTTGAGGGTGTTATTTTGGAGAAACATATGTATTGTGAGGGCCTGACTTGTACTATTTGGGGTTTGTATTTATTCATTTCAGTAGTTTACTTTTCCGCTGTGATATCTGTATAGTGGTTAGTATTATCTTTTGCAGGTTGGTCGCTTCGTCTATACGGGGCTTCCCGTATGGGCGATGGATCTGTTGGCAGGCCTGGGTCGCAATTTCGACCTCGAGGCGTGACAGTAATCATGAGAATGCAACCATTAATGATGATTATTATAGTAGTGAGGATGACGATTGAAATGATCCATCTCCAGATATAGATGATGATCACGATAGAGGGTTGAATTCTCTTACAAATGCAGTTTTTAATGAAATTGACAACCCACAAGTAAACAACGAATACGTAGACAATCCTGATGAGAAAATTAAATTTTTTGATCATTCAGAATATTTTCCTTCAGATAATAATTAGATAAATCAGTATATCATAGATCCTACTGAGTTTGATATTCGACAAATCAATACTGGTCTACCTTGACGGGACTTGGGTTGGACGGGTCTTTCATAATAAAGCATCTTTATTGGACCCTCTAGATCGGTGGCATATTGACCATAATGTTGAAATGAAAGTTTTGAAATCCACTAAAACGACTTATATTGTCAAATGAACGGTAGAGGGATGTCCTTGGAGATTACATGCTTCAGTTCCTAAAGCTACGACGTACTTTAGAGTAAAAACAAATGCTAGTCCACACACATGTATAATTCCAATGCTGAACGCGGCGCACCGTAATTATAATTCGAGCGTTATATGTCAAATGATTCTCTCGACATTAACGATAAAACTCAATATGACGCAAAAAAAAATTCAAGAAATGGTGCGATCAATTTTGCATGTTGACATAATAGATTGGAAGGCATGGCAAGCAAAGAGTAAAGCGTTGCAGGTTATTTACGGGAGCTGGGAACAATCATACACAGGCTGTAGGACCCCCGAACCCCATGCAGCGTTCTTCCGATGAATCCACTGTTAGAACACCTGGTGTTGGTGTATCTGGCCCATGGTGCATCAATAGGATGTCACAGATGGGCCCTGTAGGGTTTTATTAGCTGTGTTGGCTTTCGGCTGGGTTTGCCGGAATTTTGAAAAAGAATTAGGCCAATCTGACGTCGGAAATGGATTCAGCACGGAAAAACGCTTGAAAACGGCTATTTGCTTGTTAAATTCTGCGTCCGGATGCCCAAAAACGGACTCCCGGAAGTTTTACTGGTTTTTCGGTGCATGGGGGTGTTGTGGACCGATGGGGGTGCCACGTGGCAGCCGCTGATTGGGCGATGCACGCGGCCCGGTCCACGAAACGACCTGGAAGGCCCGGGGTGCACGGCTAGAGGCGTGAACCGGCGGGAATCCACGTGGCAGCGCGGGATTGGTCGGTCCACACGGCGCGGTCCACCGAGCGTTGGCGCGGGTGCATGGGCCGGCGCTGTGGACACGTGGCAGGTCGCTATTGGCGGGCGTAGTGTGCGCAGTCCATGGGGACTCGCGGCATGGAGCATGCACCAGGGCGCGCCACGTGGCGGCCTGCGAGTGGCCGGCTCACGCGCGCGCGGTCCACGCAGCGTGCGCGCCAGGCAGGGCCGTACCGGCCATACTGGCGGGCAGGTGGGGGCAGGTGAGCTGCTCCACCCACCCCGCTGACCGGGCAGGGGGACACGCGGCGCTTCCCGACGGGGCTTGCACGACTGTCCGGTGTTCGATGGACACGTGTCAAGCCCCAGGGCGGGTCGGACCAGGTGGGCGTCCGGCTGGATCCCGTGTGCGGGCTGGGCCGGGCCGGGCCGCACTGTGCGCGCCCGAAACCGGCCGGGCCGGGCCGCACTGTGCGCGCCCGAATTCAGGCTGGGCCGCACTGTAGCCGCCCGAATCTTGGGCTGGGCCGCACTGTAGCCGCCCGGAAACCGGGACACATCCGGTATTAATTGAATTGTTTCTTTTGGCCTATAAAAGGAGCCCGAGCTGCATTCTTGAGCCGTTTTCTCCTCTTTTCAGGCTTCAAACCCCTGAGCTCCCTTCTTGACATTTGTTCTTCTTCAAGTGCTGCTTCCACCTGCAGAGTTTCGGGATTTTTCAGGACACGCATCCCAAGGTTACAGATTTTACGGCGCGGTGCGACGTTCTTTTTCCGGTGACCTTCTTCGTCGCAGTTCAGTGTTGGCACTCCCCTGGGCTACCCCGACCTTCGATTTTGACGATTCTTGCGCCGACTTACTCCAGAGAGGTAGGGCTTCATCTTTCGTACTGATCGCACTCTCCCATTACGAGTTTTTGGCATGGATCCCGAGGTGCCTTGTGACCCCCTTTTTCTGTCTGGTTTTAGGGACAGCATTGGAGTGTTTTAGCCATATCTTTGCGTACGAGCGTCGGATTGAGGCGTGCTTATACAAGTTTTTCATCTACAGATCACAAGGAACAAGCTCGTATTTTTCTTGGATTTTTCCAGAGTTTCTTTTGGAGGTGAAAATCCCGTTTTTCCTGTATTCAATGCTACAGTTTTTGTGTAGTAATCTTTTGAGTATACTGCCTTGACGAATTTGTATCTTGACCTTCGGAACTCGGATTTGGGCGTGCAGGGTACCGTTTCGAAGATATCGACGCGAGGATCACTGTGATATTTTTATTGGAATTTTCTGGGCATTTTTAGCAGGTGAAAAAGGGACAACTTTGTGACTGAAATTCTGTGTATGTTTTTATGGACAGTTTTGGAATTGAAGTGTAATTGTGGACTTTGTGTTGTACCTAGGAGAGTTCGTGTGTTGCTGGAATCCTTTGGAGTAGGAGATTTGGATTCTTGGGTATTTTCAGCTGTACGATCCCGGACAGTTAGCACGTTCAGGTGGGTGACCTTGCTTGCAAAATCTATGGACTGCGTGCTAATTCTATGATTGTAGGACCATGCATGTTAGTAATTGGACTTGTTATCATGTGAGAACTGAATGTTAGTAGATATATTCATGTGAGAACTGAATATTAGTATTTTATCTTCTGAAAACTGAATATTAGCACTCCTGTGTATTAGATGGTGGACCGTATGATCTTTTTGTGATCCCTACATTATATTTAAATATTAAATCTTGGAACTTGACCTAGCACCCCTGCCATATGTATCATGTTCAGCCAGACTGTAGAAAACTTCAACTTGGGCTAGGTTCTTTATTGTTCTAGACATTCCCACATCACGGTATTATACTTGTCATTCTGGACTTAGCTTTTCTTGCCCGGGTTGCGGGCTGAGGGTCGGGTGGTTGTGGGATGCTTTTGCACTCGTGTCTGGGGACCGAGTGGAGTTGATAGCAGTCTGTAGATTCAGTTTCTTTGGGAAAGTGATAGTGATGGTGGATCTGAGTTCTTGGGAACTGTCTGAGTGACAGTGAATCTCAGCTGGGTAGATTCCAGCCAGTGAGTGAGACAGTGATTTGTTGAGTCGGGTGGGATAGCACCAGATTATCGACTCGAGTTATTGTTTCGGCAACCGCGAACTGTGGGCGGTTGGACCGACTAGTGTTATGCATCAGTTGGGACTGGGTTTTTGCATTGTGGATTGAGTGAGTCTCCACCTTGAGCATAGCGTCGACTTTTATCTGATTTACTGAGATATTCAGCAGAGCAGTTGGGCTTGGGCCACATTTTGACTCGAGCGGGTCGCTCCCCTCGAGTGACCCTCCGGAGTAGGCGAGACCGGGTTGTCGTACCGGCGTTGAGTTGAGCTTTTACCGGGTTGTCGTACCGGTGTTGAGTTGAGCTTTTGCCGGGTTGTTGTACCGGCGTGAGTATTGAGTTCCTCTTTCCCAACTTGTCGACGCATTTGTCCCCCTAGCATATTGTTCTTCATGTTCCACTCGTAGAGCATCTAGATAGAGGCATTTTAGCTGTAGACTTTACTTCTCCAGTTTTTCCTTACAGCACTGCATATTTTATTCTATGCCTCTAGTAGACTTGGTGGGCAAACCGTCGGGTTTGTTGGCGGCACCCACTGAGAACTACTGTGGGATGTAGTTCTCACACCCGTCGTGGTGTTTTTCCCCAGGGACTTCTGCTCCAGTTCCTGCAGCTCCTGTTGCTGATCCAGCTCCTTCAGACCGAAGTAAGGGAGTCGCGAGATAGATCCCTTCCCGTCAGCTTTTGAGTAGCGAGAGTAGATGTACCCCTTACTACTTTTGGATGTGTTTTGTGGAGTGGCTTTGTAGTGAGGTATCGAGTTATACTTTCCTTTTCTGCTGTTCTGAGAGACACTTGTATCAGGTGAGGTTGGTTGTATATTTGGAAGTTGTAGTTGTATTATTGTAGCTTTTATTTCTGCTTTTATTATTTCAGGTCTGATATCTGCTAGATTAGAGGTTCTCTCGCAGGTTAGTCGCTACGTCTATACGGGGCTTCTCGTATGGGCGGCGGATCTGTTGGCGGGCCCGGGTCGCAGTATCGACCCCGGGGCGTGACAGATTAGAGTGGTATCAGAGCCTAGGATATAGGTCTTGGAGGACTTAGGAACCCTAGGCTTGTGGTTGGACCCTAGGATGACCCACGTGAGAGCCGTGATTTTAGCGAGAGTCCCGATTGGGTTTTAACTCTCCCCAGCGGTTTGGGATGAGTGATTGACATGTTTTCCTTCGGTGGTAACTATGTTGGCTGCAGACAACATAGTACTTCGGGAAGGGGAACATGCCTTTTTGACTTTCGCTAGATTGGGTCGAGTGTTGATTTGGGTTCTGACTTTTGCTTTGCCCCTCAGGTGGGGATGCCTCCTCGACGCTCGATGGTGACGCGTTCTCAGCCTTCTTCTTCTGAGCCCGAGCAGGAGGACTCGGGGCAGGGACAGGAGAGAGAGGTTCTGGAGCTTCGTGCCCAGGTGGCACAGTTGGCAGAGGCATCTCAGCGCCAGGAGGAGGCTTCTCGGCGCCAGGAGGAGGCATTGGGACGGCTGGTGCTCTTGATGGAGCAGAGAGCGCAGCCGGCGGTATTACCCCCTGAGAGTTCGCCAGTGCCTTCTTCCCCTGTTGTGGCGCCCCCTTTTGTGCAGCCTGCACCGGCAGTTCCGGTGGAGCCAGTTTCTAGTAGGCCACCGGCTGGGATGACTGGATCGTTGACTTTGGCAGAGCAGCGGGAGGTGGTGGATCTTTTGATGAGGTTCCGCCGGTTTGATCCGCCCCGCTTTTCGGGTATGAGTGTTGAGCCGTGGGCGGCCGAGTCGTGGATTACGGCCATGGAGCGCCATTTCGAGAGCCTATTTGTTGATGAGAGGTTTCGAGTTATTTTGGCTACTCACTTCCTGGAGAGCAACGCCGAGGCATGGTGGCGGCGTGTGCGACCAGCTGGTCCGCCTGGGACGCAACTTCTCTCGTGGGCAGAGTTTCGCAGTTTGCTTCTTGGGGCTTTCTTTCCAGAGAGTGTTCGGCAAAGCTTGGAGGAGCAGCTGAGGAATCTCCGCCAGGGAGATAGGCCCGTACACATGTATATAGCCGATTTCAATCGGCTGTTAGCCTGTATGCCCCACGTGGCCAGAGATGAGAGCCACCGGATCTATATGTTTGAGAGAGGGTTGCGTAGAGACATCTATCAGTTTGTCCGCTCTCGTAGACTACAGACCTTGGAGGCCTCGATGGAGCAGGCCTTATATGTGGAGAGTGGAGAGACAGTGATGGCAGAGGTGGTTCCAGCCCCCGTAGAGATTCCTGGGGCGAAGCGCCCGACACCGATGGAGGCGGGACAGTCTAGTCGACAGGGACCCCCGAGACCACCACGGTTCCCCTCGCAGGGTCGGGGGTATCAGGGGCGGCAGAGATCGGGGGCCTCTCGGCAGTCTCAGCAGTAGCAGCGTAGACCACCTCGACAGCAGCAGTCCTCGCAGCAGCAGCAGACTTCACGGCAGCCGCGCCCCGACCGATGTATCATTTGTGGAGGACCGCACCCACCGACTCTGTGCCCGCAGAGGCAGGGCCGCTGTTTCCGCTGCGGGCAGTCCGGTCACTTCGCGAGTACGTGCCCTAGAGCCGGTCATCCAACTCCCTCCTCACCTTCGGCACCTTCTGTTCCTCGTTACCCAGCTGGGCCTTCTGCAGCCTACGGCCGGCCAGACTATGCTTCTTCGTCTTCGCGACAGCCGGAGCGACGTCCCCCGGCGACGAGCGGTCGAGTCTATGCCGCTCAGGTTGAGGACGCTACAGCAGCAGAGCAGGTCATCGCAGGTATTATTTTGATTTC
The DNA here is from genome assembly GCA_029204045.2 of Tillandsia leiboldiana. Lineage (NCBI taxonomy): Eukaryota > Viridiplantae > Streptophyta > Magnoliopsida > Poales > Bromeliaceae > Tillandsia > Tillandsia leiboldiana. The sequence continues at coordinate 47,292,379 of CM055065.1, forward strand.
TGCAGTTCGTTCTCGTGCTCTTTTCGATACCGGTGCATCGCATTCTTTAATCAGTAGAGCATTTGCATCCCTACATGGTATAGAGGTAGTTTCTTTACCGCATGCATTAGAGGTTCACATACCAGATCATGTATTGCATGTCGAGGAGTACTGTAGGGATTGCCCTGTGCAGTTGGGATCCTGGAATTTGCCGGCAGACTTGCTTGTCCTGCGGCAGCTCCAGGATTTCGATGTCGTACTTGGTATGGACTGGTTGTCTCAGTATTATGCTACCATAGACTGCATAGAGATGACGGTGACCCTCCGCGAGCCGTGACAGGAGGAGTTTGTTTTCAGGGGCTGTCAGAGCTCCTTGTTCGCGGCGACGATTTCTTCGGCGAGGGCTAGGCGGATGATGAGTAGAGGCTGCACCGCCTTCCTGGCGACGATTGTGGAGGTGCCTACGGCGGCACTGGGACTCGAGGATATTCCTGTTGCCCGCGAGTTCCCAGATGTGTTTCCCCCGGAGCTGACGACTATGCCGCCGGAGAGGGAGATAGAGTTTGTGATTGATGTGGCACCAGGAACCACACCAATCTCAAAGGCACCTTATAGGATGGCGCCTGCTGAGTTGAGAGAGTTAAAGGCCCAGCTTCAGGATTTGATGGATAGGGGCTTTGTTAGGCCCAGTGTTTCTCCGTGGGGAGCGCCAGTATTATTTGTAAAGAAGAATGATGGGTCACTTCGTTTGTGTGTGAATTACCGAGAGTTGAATAAAGTGACCATCCGGAATAAGTATCCCCTACCCCGGATAGATGATTTGTTTGATCAGTTGCAGGGAGCGTCGGTGTTCTCGAAGATTGATCTCCAGTCAGGTTACCACCAGCTGAGGGTGAGGGCCGAGGACATCCCCAAGACGGCTTTTAGATCCCGGTATGGGCATTATGAGTTCACAGTTATGTCTTTTGGTTTGACTAATGCCCCTGCTGCATTTATGGACTTGATGAACCGGGTATTCCAGCCGTACTTGGACCGGTTTGTGGTCGTTTTCATTGATGATATTTTGATCTACTCCCGGAGCGATGTGGAGCACGAGGAGCAGTTGAGGATAGTGCTACAGCTTCTACGTGAGAGGAAGTTGTATGCCAAGCTTAAGAAGTGTGAGTTCTGGCTTCGGGAGGTTGCATTCTTGGGCCACAAAGTATCAGCCGCAGGAGTGGCAGTTGACCCGACGAAGATTTATACAGTTCGGGATTGGCCACGACCGACGACGGTGACGGAGGTTCGGACCTTTCTGGGCTTAGCAGGCTACTACCGTTGGTTCGTAGAGGGCTTTGCGAAGCTCTCTACTCCCCTGACCAGTCTGACTAGGAAGGGGACCGGGCTTTGCGAAGCTCTCTACTCCCCTGACCAGTCTGACTAGGAAGGGGACCAGGTTTGTTTGGACTGAGCAGTGTCAGCAGAGTTTTGAGGAGCTGAAGAGGAGATTGATCTCAGCACCAGTTCTTGCACTGCCAGTGATGGGTGACGGTTTCGTAATTTACAGTGACGCCTCGCACAGCGGTTTAGGATGTGTGCTGATGCAACATGGTAGGGTAATTGCTTATGCTTCACGGCAATTAAAGGATTATGAGAAGAATTACCTACTCATGATTTGGAGCTGGCAGCTGTGGTGTTCGCATTGAAGCTGTGGCGACATTACCTCTATGGGGAGCATTGTGAGATCTACACAGATCATAAGAGGTTAAAGTATTTGTTCACTCAAAAGGAACTGAACCTGAGGCAACGCCGGTGGTTAGAATTGTTAAAGGATTATGATGTGAGTATCCTTTATCATCCCGGCAAGGCCAATGTAGTAGCAGATGCTTTGAGCCGGAGGTCAGGGCAGAGTTTGAGTGTGTTGATCACACAGCAGGCACCACTGATTGAGCAGATGAGGCGACTCCAGATTGAGGTGGTATCCCCTGGGGTCTCTGCTAGACTTATGTCTATGGTCTTGCAGCCCACTCTGTTGGACAGGATCAGGGAGACGCAGAGTGAGGACCCCCACTTAGAGAGGATTAGATCCCAGATTCAGGTGGATCAGATAGGGGATTTTACTGTGGATAGCTCGGGAGTACTGCGGTACAGGGACCGAGTATGTGTGCCTTCGGATCTAGAGATCAGAGACCAGATTTTGAGGGAGGCCCATTATACGCCTTATACCATTCATCCTGGTGGTACTAAGATGTATAAGGACCTCAAGGCACAGTTTTGGTGGTCCGAAATGAAGCGGGACATTGGAAGATTCGTGGCTCATTGTTTAACTTGCCAGCAAGTGAAAGCTGAGCACCGAGTTCCTGCTGGCAAGTTACAGAGTCTTCCAATTCCCGAGTGGAAATGGGACCACATTACTATGGACTTCGTTACAGGGCTACCGAGAGCGCAGAGTGGAGCCGACGCAGTTTGGGTTATTGTGGATAGACTCACCAAGTCTGCACATTTCTTGCCTGTTCAGATGACTTGGTCTTTGGAGCATCTGGCACAGTTGTATTTGGACGAGATAGTGAGGCTACATGGGGTACCAGCGTCGATCGTATCGGATCGGGATCCGAGGTTTGTGTCACGCTTTTGGGGGAGTATACAGTCAGCCTTGGGGACCCAGCTCAGGTTTAGCACTGCTTTCCACCCACAGACTGATGGCCAGTCCGAGCGCACCATACAGACCCTCGAGGATATGTTGAGAGCGTGCGTTATGGATTTTGGAGGAGGGTGGTACCGACACTTACCTTTGGTTGAGTTTGCGTACAACAACAGCTATCAGGCGAGCATTCAGATGGCTCCGTTTGAGGCGTTGTATGGACGCAAGTGTCGGTCACCCTTGTATTGGAGTGACGTGGGTGAGAGGAGGACTTTGGGACCGGATTTATTGTTGGAAGCTGAAGAGAAGGTCAGAGTTGTTCGCCGACACCTTGAGATAGCCCAGAGTCATCAGAGGAGCTACGCTGATACTCGGCGGCGAGACCTAGAGTTCCAGATTGGTGATCATGTCTTCTTGAAGGTCTCGCCTTCGAAAGGGGTCCGAAGATTTGGAGTGCGTGGGAAGCTTAGTCCCCGCTTTGTTGGACCCTTTGAGATACTTGAGAGGGTAGGCCCCGTGGCTTTTAGAGTTGCTCTTCCTCCGCGCTTAGCAGGTGTGCACGATGTTTTCCATGTCTCAGCTCTGAGGAGATATGTGTTTGATCCGTCGCACGTGATTGACTTCACTTCGTTGGAGATCGGCGAGGACATGGTGTACTAGGAGCGCCCGTTGCGAATTCTTGCTCGCGAGGTGAGGGAATTGCGCAACCGGGCCATTCCTTATGTGAAGATCTTGTGGAGTAATCACGAGGAGCGAGAGGCTACCTGGGAGTTGGAGTCAGAGATGAGAGCTGCCTACCCTTTTCTGTTCGAGACTACTGATTGAGGTACGCTTGTCTTACTTTACTTTGTTTCGGGGACGAAACTTCTTTTTAGTGGGGGAGGATGTAGGACCCCCGAACCCCATGCAGCGTTCTTCCGATGAATCCACTGTTAGAACACCTGGTGTTGGTGTATCTGGCCCATGGTGCATCAATAGGATGTCACAGATGGGCCCTGTAGGGTTTTATTAGCTGTGTTGGCTTTCGGCTGGGTTTGCCAAAATTTTGAAAAAGAATTAGGCCAATCTGACGTCGGAAATGGATTCAGCACAGAAAAACGCTTGAAAATGGCTATTTGCTTGTTAAATTCTGAGTCCGGATGCCCAAAAACGGACTCCCGGAAGTTTTACTGGTTTTTCGGTGCATGGGGGTGTTGTGGACCGACGGGGGTGCCACGTGGCAGCCGCTGATTGGGCGGTGCACGCAGCCCGGTCCACGGAATGACCTGGAAGGCCCAGGGTGCACGGCTAGAGGCGTGAACCGGCGGGAATCCACGTGGCAGCGCGGGATTGGTCGGTCCACACGGCGCGGTCCACCGAGCGTTGGCGCGGGTGCATGGGTCGGCGCTGTGGACACGTGGCAGGTCGCTATTGGCGGGCGTAGTGTGCGCGGTCCATGGGGACTCGCGGCATGGAGCATGCACCAGGGCGCGCCACGTGGCGGCCTGCGAGTGGCCGGCTCACGCGCGCGCGGTCCACGCAGCGTGCGCGCCAGGCAGGGCCGTACCGGCCGTACTGGCGGGCAGGTGGGGGTAGGTGAGCTGCTCCACCCACCCCGCTGACCGGGCAGGGGGACACGCGGCGCTTCCCGACGGGGCTTGCACGGCTGTCCGGTGTTCGATGGACATGTGTCAAGCCCCAGGGCGGGTCGGACCAGGTGGGCGTCCGGCTGGATCCCGTGTGCGGGCTGGGCCGGGCCGGGCCGCACTGTGCGCGCCCGAAACCGGCCGGGCCGGGCCGCACTGTGCGCGCCCGAATTCGGGCTGGGCCGCACTGTAGCCGCCCGAATCTTGGGCTGGGCCGCACTGTAGCCGCCCGGAAACTGGGACACTTCCGGTATTAATTGAATTGTTTCTTTTGGCCTATAAAAGGAGCCCGAGCTGCATTCTTGAGCCGTTTTCTCCTCTTTTCAGGCTTCAAACCCCCGAGCTCCCTTCTTGACATTTGTTCTTTTTCAAGTGCTGCTTCCACCTGCAGAGTTTTGGGATTTTTCGGGACACGCATCCCGAGGTTACAGATTTTACGGCGCGGTGCGACGTTCTTTTTCCGGTGACCTTCTTCGCCGCAGTTCAGTGTTGGCACTCCCCTGGGCTACCCCGACCTTCGATTTTGGCGATTCTTGCGCCGACTTACTCCAGAGAGGTAGGGCTTCATCTTTCATATTGATCGCGCTCTCCTATTCCGAGTTTTTGGCACGGATCCCGAGGTGCCTTGTGACCCCCTTTTCTGTCTGGTTTTAGGGACAACATTGGAGTGTTTTAGCCATATCTTTGCGTACGAGCGTCGGATTGAGGCGTGCTTATACAAGTTTTTCATCTACAGATCACAAGGAACAAGCTCGTATTTTTCTTGGATTTTTCCAGAGTTTCTTTTGGAGGTGAAAATCCCGTTTTTCCTGTATTCAGTACTATAGTTTTTGTGCAGTAATCTTTTGAGTATACTGCCTTGCCGAATTTGTATCTTGACCTTCGGAACTCGGATTTGGGCGTGCAGGGTACCGTTTCGAAGATATCGACGCGAGGATCACTGTGATATTTTTATTGGAATTTTCTGGGCATTTTTAGCAGGTGAAAAAGGGACAACTTTGTGACTGAAATTCTGTGTATGTTTTTATGGACAGTTTTGGAATTGAAGTGTAATTGTGGACTTTGTGTTGTACCTAGGAGAGTTCGTGTGTTGCTGGAATCCTTTGGAGTAGGAGATTTGGATTCTTGGGTATTTTCAGCTGTAAGATCCCGGACAGTTAGCACGTTCAGGTTGGTGACCTTGCTTGCAAAATCTATGGACTGCGTGCTAATTCTATGATTGTAGGACCATGCATGTTAGTAATTGGACTTGTTATCATGTGAGAACTGAATGTTAGTAGATATATTCATGTGAGAACTGAATATTAGTATTTTATCTTCTGAAAACTGAATATTAGCACTCCTGTGTATTAGATGGTGGACCGTATGATCTTTTTGTGATCCCTACATTATATTTAAATATTAAATCTTGGAACTTGACCTAGCACCCCTGCCATATGTATCATGTTCAGCCAGACTGTAGAAAACTTCAACTTGGGCTAGGTTCTTTATTGTTCTAGACATTCCCACATCACGGTATTATACTTGTCATTCTGGACTTAGCTTTTCTCGCCCGGGTTGCGGGCTGAGGGTCGGGTGGTTGTGGGATGCTTTTGCACTCGTGTCTGGGGACCGAGTGGAGTTGATAGCAGTCTGTAGATTCGGTTTCTTTGGGAAAGTGATAGTGATGGTGGATCTGAGTTCTTGGGAACTGTCTGAGTGACAGTGAATCTCAGCTGGGTAGATTCCAGCCAGTGAGTGAGACAGTGATTTGTTGAGTCGGGTGGGATAGCACCAGATTATCGACTCGAGTTATTGTTTCGGCAACCGCGAACTGTGGGCGGTTGGACCGACTAGTGTTATGCATCAGTTGGGACTGGGTTTTTGCATTGTGGATTGAGTGAGTCTCCACCTTGAGCATAGCGTCGACTTTTATCTGATTTATTGAGATATTCAACAGAGCAGTTGGACTTGGGCCACATTTTGACTCGAGCGGGTCGCTCCCCTCGAGTGCCCCTCCGGAGTAGGCGAGACCGGGTTGTCGTACCGGCGTTGAGTTGAGCTTTTACCGGGTTGTCGTACCGGTGTTGAGTTGAGCTTTTGCCGGGTTGTTGTACCGGCGTGAGTATTGAGTTCCTCTTTCCCGACTTGTCGACGCATTTGTCCCCCTAGCATATTGTTCTTCCTGTTCCACTCGTAGAGCATCTAGATAGAGGCATTTTAGCTGTAGACTTTACTTCTCCAGTTTTTCCTTACAGCACTGCATATTTTATTCTATGCCTCTAGTAGACTTGGTGGGCAGACCGTCGGATTTGTTGGCGGCACCCACTGAGAACTACTGTGGGATGTAGTTCTCACACCCGTCGTGGTGTTTTTCCCCAGGGACTTCTGCTCCAGTTCCTGCAGCTCCTGTTGCTGATCCAGCTCCTTCAGACCGAGGTAAGGGAGTCGCGAGATAGATCCATTCCCGTCAGCTTCTGAGTAGCGAGAGTAGATGTACCCCTTACTACTTTTGGATGTGTTTTGTGGAGTGGCTTTGTAGTGAGGTATCGAGTTGTACTTTCCTTTTCTGCTGTTCTGAGAGACACTTGTATCAGGTGAGGTTGGTTGTATATTTGGAAGTTGTAGTTGTATTATTGTAGCTTTTATTTCTGCTTTTATTATTTCAGCTCTGATATCTGCTAGATTAGAGGTTCTCTCGCAGGTTAGTCGCTACGTCTATACGGGGCTTCTCGTATGGGCGGCGGATCTGTTGGCGGGCCCGGGTCGCAGTATCGACCCCGGGGCGTGACACAGACTTACCTCGTTACCTTACTATGCTGAAGGAAAGTAATCATGGTACTTTATGGCGTTTGGATCATAGGTGGCCATCGGATGGGATTTGTCGCTTTGGTCGTGTTTTTTGGTCATTTGAACCTTCTATTCGTAGATTCACACATTGTCGGCCGGTAGTGAGTATTGATACTACTCACATGTACGACAAATACGAAGATCATGCATTGATGGCGACAGCTGCAGATGCAAATAATGGAATATATCATTTGGCATTTGCAATTTGTGAAGGGGAGAATGGAGGGAGTTGGCGATGGTTTATACATAACATGCATCAATATGTTACTCGCAATAGAGCAATTTGTTTTATACCGATCGATTTTCTGGATTGAGAGAAATAGTGGCTGATATCTATTCTCCACAATAGGATCACTCGTATCGTCGGTGTCTTCGACATATAAAAGCAAATATGAATAAGCGTTTCATGATTTATGCATAATATGCGTCAATATGTTACTCGCAATAGAGCAATTTATTTTATATCTGATCGATTTTCTGGATTGAGAGAAATAGTGGCTGATATCTATCCTCCACAACAGGGTCACTCGCATCGTTGTTTTATACCGATTCAGCATTAGGCGGGCTACGGTGGGCCACCGCTCCCGCAGACGACAACCCCACCACTACAAGTAGAGCCTGCCGAGGTTCAGGCACCCCAGGCCGACCAGCATGGGCCGTCACTGCCTCCAGCGCCAATGGCAGCTCCAGTGCCCCAAGCCGGTTTTGTTGGGAGAGCTGGGGGCAGGAATAATGGGCCGGCCCTTCCGCGAGAGCCGGTTCAAAATTAGGTCGGCTAGTACGGGCCACCCCATCCTCCAGCGCTACCGGCGATCCCAGCCATTCCAATGGGACTCGCCGACATACATGCCCACATGGAGGAAATAATTCACAATACCTTCGGCACAGAGGCCAAGTCGACGACCTGGCCCATGTTCCGGTTGCCGCCGTTAACATAGATATGGACCATCCATATCCGGCCAACTGGAAAATGTCAAAATTTGATAACTTCTCAGGGGAGGAGAATGAGAACACCGTTGAGCATATAGCTCGATTTACGGCCCAATGGTGAGAGGCGGCCGCCAGCCCATTCTTAAAAATGACGTTGTTCAGTACGTTGTTAACCAAGATGGCGTTTTCATGGTATACTAGCTTGCCCTATAGCTATGT